>JAVYIG010002525.1:157500-242360 GCA_035222895.1 Strongylocentrotus droebachiensis | reverse complement strand
GTCATGCAGGGGCGCTTTCGGGGCAAAAATCATTGTACACCTTTTAAAATGTTACAATCTTACAGTCATATTAAAATCACTACATATAACACCTATTGCAAATCAACAAGAATAAAATTATCTAGATTACTTTTGAACTCTCACACAGCCACACTTCTTTCTTTTGACAAAGTTTGGTGCATGGGCTTGATGGTAAAATCGGCAGAGCTTTGGGGTCTATTTCAGGCTCTGCATGGGGGCTTAATCTTATTGCTACAAACTTGTGTAAACTTTTATGAGCATATTATAAAAAGTCAAATCCTACGGGCTTGACTGGAGATTATTTCGAGACAGGCTCATTGCCTAATATTAAATAATATTGAAAATAGATAATAATGATAAATAATATCACTTATTGTTTTTATAGATCGGAATTGTTTAAATTATTGAATGGTTTATTAAAATAAATACTGAACCTGGCAGCCCGTATAGGCAGAATTACATCCAGTTTACAAGATAAAAAACAATTTCACTTGCACATCGACTTTGTAATGATTATTGTACAATGTGAAACATTCAAAATTATAACAATACGGCAATTAAAGTAATCAAGTTACTGCACAACAAAAGGAAACAAAGAGAAATAGTGGCAAATGAGTTTTAAAAATATAAAACGACAGGACGAAACGCAGCTATTTCAGCGTCGTCATTAACATGTATAATGTCTGAACTGGCAATTCAGGAAGATAACAAAATAATTGTTGTATCTCAGGTATTTTGAAATAGATAACTGATGAAATATGTAAATCCAAGACGTGTAGCAAAAATATAATTTTCAGCTACAATGACATAGGCCTATCAGAGGTGGCGCTCCCGGTGAGGGAGGGGGGGGGGGGGGGCAGGTGGCACACTTTTTCAAGTACCCAAAAAGTGCCCCTTTTACTTTGACAAGTGTCCCTATTAATGTGTTAAAGTGCCCCCTCCCCTTTCCACCTCTGATATGTGCCCATTTCATTTTGTAACGTAACCTCTTCCTTCGACAAGTTCCCATTTTCCTTTGCAATAAGTGTCCGTTTTCCATTCTCATAAGTGGCCTTTTTAATCTCTAGTAAGTGCCCCTTTTTAGGTACGACAAGCGCCTCTTTTCACTTTTGCTAAGCGCCTCCTTCTTCTCTGATAATTGCCCTAATAAAATCTTAGAATTGCCCCTTCCCCTTTTAATAACTACCCCTTTTTAACTCGGATAAGCGCACCTTATGTTTTCGCATGTGCCCCCTTTCGTTTCTAATAAGTGCCCCTTTTCCTTATGATAAGTGCCCCTTCCCCTTCTCATAAATGCCCCTTTTCACCTATGAAAATAGTCTCTTTTCAGTCTCATACTAGTGCCCCTTTTCATCTCTAGTAAATGACCCTATTCAATGTTCAGAGACACTCGTTTTATTTTGACAAGTGCCCCTTTTCTATCTGAATAGTGCTCTTTTCATCTCTAATAACAGGCCCTTTTATTTTGACACGTGCCCCTTGTCCTTCCTAATAAATGCTCTTTTCCTTCTAATAAGTGCCCCTTCCCCTTTTAATAAAAGCCCCCTTTCACCTCCAATAAATACCCCTATTAAAATCTGATCGGTGCCCCTATTCTTTCAACAAATGCACATTTCCCTTTATTATTAGTGCCCCTTTTTCATTCTCATAAGTGCCTCTTTTCATATGATACGTGCCCCTTATTCCTTTATTATAAGGAACCTATCCCTTTTTCATAAATGTCCCTCTTCACTTCTTATAAATGCCCCTATCAAAACCTGATGGTTGCCTCTTTTCCGTCGACAAAAGCCCATTTCCCATTCTCATAAGTGCCTTTTTCATCCCCGGTGAGTGCCTCTGTTTTAGGTCTAAGAAGTGCCCCATTTTCACCTCTGATAATTACCCTTTGTAGTTTGACACGTGCTCCCTAATGTCCCCAAAGCTCGCTTGCATTTATAGATGTTATAATTATATTACTTATCAAACGTCTTTTCAGTCTTCTGTTATGAGAATGTGCTTATAACCCCATCAAGATGGGGTTTTTCCTCTTTATGAGATGTAATTTTTCGCACTGAGACCTCACAAATCTTAAATTTTTCCTCGTTCGCTTTGCTCGCTCGCAAATGATTTTCAGGCCATCACACCCAACTGCAAAGGTATAATATATTATACAATGTATAAAGAGAAACAAAATATTGAAATCATCCCTGATAATGTAATCACATTATAGGGGTATATACCAATGTCTAAAAAATGGTATATCTTCGCTTTGAGATTTCCCTTTGTAGGTGCCTTTTCTTTTCTTTTTTTAAATATTTTTATAGAAAGTGCCCTTTTTTGTTGGTGCCCCCTCCCCCACTTTGAAAGTCGCTCCGCCGCCTCTGAGGCCTATATAATTTCTTTTGTATTTTATCCTCAGCGGCTCTTAATTTATATTTTGTTAGTTTTGTTCCTGTCTTCATCTTCTTCTCGCCCTCTGTTCATCTTCCTCCCTTTTTTTCTCTCTCTCTCGCTTTCTGCCTCTGTCTCTCTTCTTTTTTGTCTTTTGTGTCATGTTCTCTTTTTATCTTTATTCTCCCTTTCTACTAATCTCCCAGCACTGTCTCTCTCTCCCCCTTTTTTTCTCTCTCTCTCTCCACAAACACAAACAAACCATGAAACACACACTATCTCTCTCTCTCTCTCCTTCTCTCTCTCTCTCTATCTCTCTCTGTGTCATATCCTTACCTATCGTGAATAATATTTACCAATATACATTTCCATTAAATTGCAATGAATGGATGAATGGTGCATATCATAGACTTTAACAAATCATGATGTATCATCGCCAAAAGTCATTTTTTTTCCCTTACATTTATTTTTAACATCGACGGTCATGATTTACAATCATGCATGCATGTGTTCTGTGCGGGTGGTCTTGAACTTAAAGAAAACATCGAATCTAGAGGAATTGTAAACAATCTGATAAATAAATCGTTTGTTTGCGTTCATTCCGTATTTAGCTCATATGAGTGAGAGTCAATGTACATATAGCTTATAGTTATAGGCCTATATACCGACAACTCTGTCATGTTCAGGGGCGCAATTACACTAGAGGGCTGATTCCATTCGGTTATTCAGATAACTTCAGAAAAATTCATATTTAATGCTGCAAAGTTTATCAATAAATTGAACATTGAAGTGACTATATAGGGTCAAATTCAAATCTTGTGATGAATGGGCGGGACGGGTGGGGGGGGGGGGTAGAGGTATGAGAGGAAAGCTGGGAGACAGCTCAGAAAGTTAACTGAAGACGAGGACCAACCGACAAATGAACGATGAAAGAAGATCAATAAAGAAAAGATAAGACGATTTCAAGGACAGTGACTGTCCATCACCGCTCACCACGACAATAGCTCCAATACAATAGAGGTGACGGGCGAACGGAAAGGGTCTTGCAATTAGTACCACGGTACTTTAAATCGGGTAGGAGGGGCTAAAGGGCTTATTGCGAATAATGATGAGCAAAACAGATAGCCAGAGGATTGACCGTTAGCTGACCGGCTTTAGTTGTTCCCTTTCTTTCGTCAAGCTACGACGATCAAAAATTGAATAGCGGATCGAGGATGTACTCAGTCGATCACCATTGTTAGGTGCCTCTGTCCAAGCTGTAGTTATGTACACATCATCATCGTCATTGATGTCCTATGAAAGAAAAGAAAAATAAAGTACAGACTAGCAAAGAAAAGACGACTCGAAAAATCCGCCAATGCCAGCTCCCTATAAGCGCGCGCATAGAGTCGCATGTCCCATTTTCTCGTTGAGTGCGAGCCATTTATTACAAATAAATTGGTAATAAAAACACTATAAACTACGGGCGTAAAGTCTGGGGTTAATTGATGATAAAACACTGATGCGGGGAAAAACTGACAGTATTAATCACACGAAAGCTAAGAAAAATAACTGTCAATATATCTGCACGTGCGTCGTTCAGTAGGCTATTTGAGTTACCCATGTAAGAGTGCTCATGAGGTCAGTAAAAGCTTTTTTCCGTCAATCAATTTCATTTGGGGTTTGGAAAGAGAGAATAGTCGACTGTCAATCATACATTCATATACTCGGAAACACGCACAGTAAAGAGGGCATAAAAAAGGTGTTATTGGCAAATGTTGAAATTTTTATGGTTTCACAAAGAGATTTAATCGGCGTATTAATTGGCTAGCGATAACAGAGGAACACCACCAATTGCATTTCGAGGGCGGAGTTTACCTTTCGCACGCTCGGGTCGGCCAGCGGACTCCAGTGGCAGCGAGAGATTGCCCTCGTTCTTCACGTCACACCGCAAAACGGTAGCTTATGCCATGAGCGATACTGTGTATGCTGCATGAACGCACATTATCAAAATTTCAATTGAGCATTCATACATGTGTATTATAACAGTGCGGAGACTTATGTGATCATTCCGTAGCAGACGTCGTTTGATATATAGAAACTTGACTTTCCTTTTTCGGATATCTAACAATGTGAGGCATCTTTTGATTGACTGATTATCAAGAGGACCAGTTGAAATGATTGTCTGGATAACTTTACTGTTGCTTCCCTTGGCTATATCGCAAGGTAAGTTGTATTTTTAACGAGAAGTGGAGAGAAGTTGGAAAGTTTGTTGTGAGCGAGAGGGAGAGGGATGTCGTGGTATTTTTGTAGCGGGCTGGTCTGGGCGCTCAGCGCTCAATGAACCGCTGTGGCGGTAAAGTATTTTGACATTGATTGAACATGTTTCTCTTTCTTGCGTTAAATCTTACACCCCGATCCATTGCCTCATACATTTTCTATCAACAATTGTTACTGCTCCGGTTGCACTTTTCTTTATCAAACACAATTGTCTTCTTACAGCTAGCTGTTGCTTGATTGACTTGTTTTAATTTTGAAACAGACACCGATCTAATTCTGTATGATGTTCATATATACTACTATACTAGCTAGTATTCTTTCTTAACAGAATGAAACAATACTGCATAATTATTATATGTGTTTTTTGCAAGTATAGATTACATGCTAGATGTCATTGTAATAAGATTATCTTTTATTGAGAGTCTAGTACATGTATGTAGATATAGATATAGACCTTTACATTCAACTCTGTTTTAGCATCAGAATTGTAAATCGCAATGTTAATACTATTCAGTGTTAGTATTTAATAGTAGCCTATTTTTCAAAGGACTAGAAACGACATCAACACTTTGTTGATCTAGTAATCCTGAACTGAAAAAAACATTTAATCTCAATTTTCAAACCCATTCCTCAAACTTATTTTTAAACTGGACAAATGAAGCAATTCACATTCAAGTTCAACCAATTCTTTGAAGAAAAAAATCAGAGCTGTAATCTGTGGAATAGGGGAGGCATGGATATCATCACCGGGCCAGTGCTCGCTGCTTTAATAGCAGTCCGCCCATTCTGTAAAACGAGCTCTTTATGTTTGGTATCATGGAATCCAGCTGTGACAAAATGGCCCGCAGTCTTTAGGGTGAATTGGAAAGAAATTACAGAACTGGTAGGGGGTCCTGACAAGTCTGTCTGCCAGGTCGACTCAACTTTCAAAATAAATGCTTTGCCCAGAAAAAAAACATAACAGGGAAAACGATGATAACATGGGGAGCTGTGAACTTGTAGGGTGTGAAAGTTTGTTTTAGCGCATTCTTGGAGTTATCCTTGAAACAGAGACATGAGGAGGAAGGAAGAGAGAGAGAGGAGAGTGAGAGAGAGAGGGTAGGTGAGATATCACAGAGCAAAGAATACAGAGGAGGGATGTTGTCAACTACATGCACTCTAAGATAAGAAAATAGAGCATGAATGCTTCTATTGTGTAGGTGAAATCTTGTTTAAATATGGTGATATATATACATGTATATTGTTGCTTGGGTACTTATGATGTACTTTGAAATATCAGTATTTTCATTTGTTTGTTTCTGATGATGAAGTTCAATGAAATAGGCCTACAGTTTGGTTGTAGGAATGACTGATACTATAAACTATAAACATGTGTATCTCATACATACTGAATGATTTTAATCACAAACATGCAATTTTTTTGCCAATGATTTGAATGACTTTTTGAAAATTAATGACAGAAAAAATAATTTTGAAAGCAAGTCCAATGCCAGGAGGAATGTATTCTACAATGATTCTTCAATTGAATTAATTATTTTAATCTATATTCTGAAAATATATCTTTCTCTGGGATAATCTAGTTCATAATGTATATTTAGAATCAAGGATACATATTTCTTCTGTACAATGGTTGGAGAGCAGGGAAGAAAATGATAAAGGAATATCAATTAACGAAATGATATGGACAATTGAATAAAATGCAAGAAAATGCACTAAATTGCAGGTCTTTGATATTTTACGTACAAGAAGAAGATATCTGCACAGTTGGAAAATCTCTTTGTGAAGCATTTTGCAGCTGAAAGAAAAGGAGAGCTATAGACCTGATTAAATTTGATTTCAGTAGCCCCATGTAAATACAAATACACTGTATATATATCCAATTCTCATTCAAACTGAGACAAAATATTTTATTATGTTTTATGACAATTCAAATTTAAACATATGGAGTTGGAAAATTAAAGAAACATACCAAGTATGAACAACAAAATAATTGTTTATTTGATTCTTTTGGTTTGCAGAAACAGATTTATGATGATGAACAATCCTTTCAAGTGGTGTAATTCTTTAGACAGTAATTGTACAGTTTGTTCATCCTAGACTCTAGTTGAGGGCTCTCGCTTATTTTTTAATTCAGTTGCAAGCCAATTTCTTGGGTTACCAAGTTCCAGTGGTCATTTCCACTGAACTACACACAATTCATATGCAAGGTTTGAAATAATCAAAATCAAATACAGAGAAAACTTTTGTGTTGCAATTTGAAATTTGGGCAACAAAGGCTGGACTTTTAGTCTTTTAGATTGCCATAATGACTTTAGGTGGTCAATGGCAACCCAGGCAATTGGTAAATTCAACCCTTGGTTTAGAATACCACAGGCTTTATCACATACTGCATGCATACCCATGTACAATGTACCTCACGACTCGACACCATGCTCGTGGCGGGCATTGCACTAGCAGCTAAAGCTTGAGCTGTTACCTGGCCGAAGTTTGCACAGGCGAAAGTGCACAGGGTTGCCGAGGGAAGCTAGGCTACACAAGCTTACCGTAGCTCCAGGCTGGGGGCTGCTGCAGCCATCCAAAGCTAACAATGGCGCTGAAGTGAAGGCAGTTGGTTCTCCTCATGAATGTTTATCCTAAAGATTAGTGCTCCAGCACATGAGGTTAATGCATGCATAATTAGATTGATTAACACTGGCGTCCAGATTGACAATACACTACTCTCTTTCCCTGGTCATACCAAACTTTCCCTCCACAAAAGGTAGCCCTTGTTGTTATATTTGATGTTTGTGTTTAGAAAAAAATCTGCAGTGTACAATAACTGAATTGCTAACTGATGCGGTGCTACTAGCCTGTAATACTGTATGTACCTCGATCAGAATAGATATAATACAATGTAATATGTAATGTGGAGGGAGTGTCATTAAGGATGCTAAATTCATGAAATGAATATTGTTTACTGTTCTGTTGCTTCTATGCAAAAAATAGATTAACAAAAACTTGCACATGATTCATGTCTTAGGAAACGAACAAGATTGTAGCTCAAAAATATACTGCAAAAAAAAAAAGTTAATAAGGTTGTGTAAACAGTTAAATACTTTTGCTATCTTATTGTAGTGTCTCATCTTTAGCATATGATTTTGTTGCAAACCATTTCTTTGAATAATTGTTCAAATGTACACAATTCAGTCAAATACACTGTATTTTCAATTTAACAGCCATACAATTATTTTAAAAGCAGTGAAAACATGCTGTACTGAATTGATGATGTACACTGTACAGGGAAATGAAAAGACAACACCACCAGCTTCTTCCAGTTATGAATATTTATTGGATTTCCATAGGGTCATTCTCTGGGTTTAATGAGGCCCGGTCCCTGCGGTTGGTTGGCAGAACCACAGACTACAGAGGTTACTGTAAGCGTTTGACCAAAAGTTTGATAGCTTTGAGTTTGAACTTCATTATGAGATGGAATCAACTCAAACAACAGAATTGTATCAAGGTCCTCTATAACCTCTACAGTCTAGGCTCTGCTCTCAGAATGGGCTTTAAAATGGAGTGTTATAGAAGGGGGTAAGGGGAGAGGGAGAGGGGGGGGGGGGGAGGAGGAGGAAGAGGGAGAGGGGAAGGAGAGAGGGAATGGAGAAGGGAGAAGGGGAAGGTAGAGTGTGACAGGGTTAAACTTAGGAGAGGGGAAGGGAAAGGGGAAAAGGAGAAAAGGAGACAGAAGTGGAGGGGGAAGGGGATAGATGAAGAGGGGCAAGGGAGAGGGGAGAGGGAGGGGATGGTACTAGGGAGGGGTACAGGGGGTCAATAGAGGGTCCTTGAACTTGGATCTTATTGTAAGAATGGAAGCTGGACCTCTAATCGTCCTTGGCACAAAACATATCATGGGAGGGGAGGATTGGGTGCTGTGGAAAATTGGGGGGGGGGGGGGTAGTAGTGAGTCAATGAACTTGAACTTCACGAGGAAGCTGGTAGCCTTGTCAGCCCTTACATGTAGCTCAAAGTAGGTAAATCATTAGGGGAATGGGGAGGGGATTTATATACAGGGTATTAGCTGAGGTCAATGAACTTGGTCCTGCTGCAAAAGGAAGTGGGTAATTATTTTTCTTTTTGGACTCTGTCATCTCTTACCTCAAAAATGATAAATTGATCTTGTGAGGGGGGGGGGGGGGCAAAGAATAGAGTAATGGGTTATTAAACCTGGACTTTGGTGCAAAAAAGGAAGTGAGTAGTTAGGTCCTTATTGTTCTATTGTCAGCTACATGTATACAAGCTTGGAGAATTTAAATGATCGTATTATGTGTTGACATTTTGATTTACATGTACCTGTAGGCTTATTTATTTCATATCCTTGATTTGAGTGGGGATGATGCTGATGTACATGCAAATGATGCTACACACCTGGAGAAATGTATGAATTGGAATGAATGTTTTGGGTTAAGAATTCAAAAGACTTATTCTTTCAAGTCAGGCTGAATTAAGGATGTTGAGATTTAACCAAATTACATTTCTGAAAGTGCATTTAATCTCTCTATATATGCAAGTAATATTTGCCTTTATTGAAAGCTTAATTATTGCAGGTCTATAAATATAGTTTCCATATTCTTGCTTGTCAAACAGTCCTGCCTAACATTATTCCTACATGACCTATATACCATGAGTTGTAATATCAATTTCCACATCAATCTCACATGCGAAGATCACCTCACTGTAAATGTGTTAGAATAATACTACAAAAAAAAAAACTCTCACACATTTCACTATGATTTGGAAACTAGCCCCATTCAATTCACTTGTGAGTTGTGAAGTTTCCATGCTTGATTGACAGGTCATTGTGATATAGGCCTAGATTTTTTCATGATTTCATGAAACATACAAAAATAATAATTTCCTTCTCTAAATCAAGGTTTATTGTTGCAAATTGTACATTTGTCAAGAGAGTGAGTTGACTGCACCTGCATCATGTTTCTTCTACATGTAGATGACTGTCATCATTTCTGTGCCCCATAAGTCCATCACTACCTGTTTTTTTGTTTAGTAAACACAGCAACTTTGTAATACCATTACATTGTAATCATTCATCTTACTATCTTACATTATAATCCATTTCCGAACATCCAATAGACACGATCACTGAATTCTGAATGGTTTGTGAAGGAATTTCTTTTTTATAAACTATAATCATTTTGAATTTTCTACATGTTTTTACTGGGGGGGGGGATTGAAAGGGAATTTCTATCAATCATTCTTAGTTTCTGTAGCTACATGTTGCTCATAACACAACACAACCACAAAGAGCTAATGACAGGAGCCTTGAATCAAACTTGAGAAAAACAGGTTGGGGCTTGGCAAATGGGATGTCGTCTCTATAACAGGTCTATTTTCCTCATTCCCTGTAACAATCCACCAGTTGACAAAGTAAATAATCAAAGTTCAGTCCAACTTGCACAGGTGTGATAGGATGCCAAATATGGACGGAGTATGATATTGATATTAAAATATGGCCCAAACTTCCTGTCTTCACAGCTTGAGCGCTAGTGTGCCAGCGCTTCTATTTCCCCCGCTCCATTACTCCCTTTCAAGTCAAGAACCTTGAAGGACAATAGGCACAGGGAGACCTATCTTGGAATACAGCATTTGAAACGGAGCCCAGAAAAACAGAAACATGTGTAATTTGTCATATATACCACTCCCACTCACTATGTAGTCTGTATGGTATACTTGCTTCATACATTCACAGAACAATGAATCTTGTCTTTTGGTCAAAAACATTTGCCAATAATAAATATTAATGAATAAACTTGTCCCTCTATGATAAGTTTTTAGAGACAAATCTCATAAATTTCATTAAAATAGAGACAGGAAATCAATGTTTGTGTACAGTGTAGGCCTATAGCACAATGACCTGTCAACATCAACATGAAATCAACAATCATCAGTTATGGGAGAGTTAGAGGATGTTATCAGCAATAATTGGAGAGATTAAGAACATTATGAAATGTTTATATTTTTGTTGATGACAATTATGTATGGTTGTCGTCTCAACTGCACTCAGAAACAGAGAGTTCATTTTGGATCTCAAAATGGGTGATCCCGACAAATGCTCCAAGCTTTCTCTCATTAAAAAGATACAGGATCAGGGTTAGGATTATGGTTGTATTGATTTTATGATTAATATGGTATGATATGTCTAGGATTAGGATTAGGTATATAGTGTTAGATCAAGATTTGAAGTTATCATTTGGCTAGTGTTAGAAGTTAGCCGTATTGCAGTCATTGTAGGAGCATGTCGTAGAACCTGCAAGTGAGATGAATAAATCAGCAATTGATAGTAGGCTTTCTCTGAATCAGAAGTTCTTGTTTGCCATGAGGCGAGAGCTCCTCTCGCACTCACTTGGTAAACGGAGACAATGTTTGAGCAACTGGTGCTTGGGAGACTGGGTTAACGTGACAAGATGCTGTTTCCAAGGTGATCTCTGTGGATGAGGGAAGATGGGATGATCTTGGGGTCCGATGTGGAGGGGAGGGGGAGGACAAGAGAAATGGAGGGAAAGGGTATGGAGTAGGAAAATGCGAGGGGGCGAGAGGAGAAAGGGTTAAGATGACAAGATGCAAGATGCTGTTTCCAAGGTGATCTTTTTGGATGGGGGAAAGATGGGAGGATGTTGAGGTCCGATGTGGAGTTGGAGGATGGGATGGGGATGAGAGAGGTTGCTAAGAAGGATCGCCCCCTTTGGTTTCACGAGTCGGGCATATGGGGGATGTCGTACTAATTATGAAATATGTCTTGTTTAGCATAATATAAGTTGAGTTGAGTTGATTTATTTATTTATCTGTAACACACTGTAATTTTTTGAATAACATTGTGTAATCGTGGTGCTGCCATTCCGCCTTTTATTTTGTGTAAGGACAGCGCTTCACTTAAGCACCACTGCGCGTAGAAACAAAGTATTACTTCTTTGCCACTAATTTTATCTTGTGTATCTAATAGTGAAATTGTATCGTATTATACCAGCAATAATTAAATTAACATTTACACTTAATTCGAACCAAGCATGAACTGGTTTATGTCTTTATTGTGTAATTGATTAGATGAAATGCTGGCACACAATAACTTTATCCTTGGGAAATAAAAGAGCAGTGAAATTGCAAATGTACCAGCAATACTCAATGAATGGCATTTAATTAATCAAACCAAGCATAAACTGCGTTTTATGTTTTGATTATTAAGACAAATTCCTGACACGTAAGTGATGCAATGCCCAAACACTTAAAGTTTATAAGGTAATTTTTCATATTTTTACTGGTGATTATTAGAATGTAAAACAAGACAAGTTCTTAGTAAAGCATGCAAGTTATTTGTACTGCAAGTTCTATGGCTCGATAATGTAGGTAGAATTGCATGACATAACAGCACATGGTGTATTAATGCAAGAAGATTTTGTATTCTTCAAAATGTCCAACCATCATATTAATATTAATAATGATAATAATAATAATAATAATAGTTACATTATATTGCACACCATCTCAGGAGATGTTCAAAGGGCCTACAGATTACTGTTATTATCTTGGCTTTAGCCAAGCTGCTCTCAAAGCATTCAAGGAATAAATCCTTACCCAATGCCCATTTACTACATTTGGGTGGAGAGTGGCAAATGTATATATATTCATTCATTCATTAGAATGTTACCAGGGTTTTTAGGGACAAAAGAAATTGAAAGAAATACATATTCATTATTAAACTTGTCCATTTAGAAAATGTAGATTAAGTAGGACCCCTCCACCTCACTAACCTCACACACCCACACACCTCCCATACCCACACCCACCCCAAAACGCACACCCTAACATTTAGGCAAGCAGGCACAAGTGTCTTGTTAATACCTAACCAAATGTACTTCCTGCCTACATATTACATTGTATCTGACTTTTTAAAAATATCATATTATATCAGCATGTACACTTATGAATATGAATACCAATGCCATGCTCATTGACTAACATGTCTACTCAGCCAGCAAACATTGGAATGGCCGGTACTGTCAACCATTGTACATGTGCAGTATTAACAAAATACATGTACATGTACAATGTCATATTACATTAGCATGTGCACTTATGAATATGAATACCAATGCCTTGCTCATTCACTAACACGTCTACTCAGCTATAGCAAACATCGGAATGGCCGGTACCGTTATCTGGGCGAGGCGAACGTAGCTGGCATTCCGTTGGGGGTATTAAGAGATAGTGTGACATTTGTTCTGTATGAACTTGAGTCCCATCTCAGTCTGACGTGCTGCTGATAACATGGGACTATTAGATTACCCCCTTTGTGAGAATCAGACAGACAGACAGACAGACAAGACAGATGGACGGACACATTTCATTGCTCCGGTTACATCTTCAAGTAAATGCCAAGCGTAAATTACTCGCTAACCGGTTGGGTGACAATATTGAGATATCACTAACTATACAGTTCACAACTAAATTATTCATATCCCTTGTAAATTTGACGTTTTCTATGTTTCTCAAGAATGACTGGTTGAATTCGGGCCTTTCTTGAATACTGTTATAAGCTTTAGTATGTCACATTCTTATTTCTTAAGAAACATAAATGGTGGAAAATAATTTGTCCACTTACTGGAATCTCAAAGCTTGATAATGGTATGAATAATGTAGTTGTTAACAGTATAACTATAGAATTAGTCTACCAATATTTTAAAGTGCTCAGCAAATCAGTTTCTCTCTGATTACTATCTTGATTGACTTAGCTGTAGTCTCTTATTTTGTAAGATATAATTATGTATAGTTTTGTAATGTTTTAAGTATTTGATAAATTGATTTGTACCTACTTATGTTTTTGAGAATGTGACATATATATGTTAAAGCTGTTATTCAAGTATTCGATAAAGGTCCTAATTCAACCAGTCCACCTTTCATTCAAGAAAAAACAAAAACATCAAATTTACAGGAGTGTGAATAATTTAGTTGATTTGTTGATTTATTAACTGTAAGTATTGGCATTAAACTTGATATATCTGCAACTTAGATTCTGATCCCTGTGTATTATCATCTGTCATTGTTTAGAGCATGCAAGGTGGCTCTCAGCATGGAAGATCTTTCGGGTATTGTCATTAAACTTGCTAACATCTTCATCTTAGATTCCAAGCACTCTATATCAACATTTCAGAGCCAGAACAGCCTTAATTCAATGTGAATCTATAATGAGTTAACACCGTTCTTGCTCTCGGCACACACCCCGAGCAGGAGCTCTGGAAGGTGCCTATTGAAACTTGGCAAGTGTCGGCATTGATTTGGGAGTTTTTAATCAACAGACACCTTCTCCCCACCCCCCATCATGCCGTCTTCTCGACACGCTCCGATTGCCCACGTCCCACCCGATCAATTTCATATCCTAATAGCTGTCCAACCTCATATCTGGCCGCCGTAGCCGCCACGGTTGCCGACGTTGCCGCTGCAGCGCGAGATTCCTTGGAGAGGGAATGATGCACCCTAAAGTGCAGTTGAATCAATAGCTTCAAGTTCAAGGCCTCTTGCCGTGCGCAATCTATCGTGAGCTAAAGGGGGTGTCTTGGGAAGAGTCAGGGGTAATCATCCCCCCCTTCTGAATTTTTTTATCAGGAATTGAGGTAGGGATGGGGAGTGGTACATGTATATGATGTTGATATCATCGAGAGAAGACCTACTCTATCAATAGAGTAAATATCACTAACAATAAGAAGGCCTCTTGCCATGCGCAATCTATCGTGAGCTGAAGGGCGTGTCTTGGGAGGAGTGAGGGGTTATCATCCCTCCCCTTCTGATTTATTTTTTAAGGAATTGGGGTAGGGATGGGGAGTGGTATATGTTGATATCATCAAGAGAACACCAACATTATCAATAGAATGAATATCACTAACAATAAGAAGAGTGGGATTTCTTCTTTTGATAACAAAGAGAGGAGTAAGGGGTAATCATTCCCTATTCTGATTTATTTCATCAGGTATAGGGATGGGGAGTGGTATATAGTGTTGATATCATCATCAAGAAAACACCAATTTTATCAATAGAGTAAATATCACTAGCAATAAGAAGAGTGGATTTTTTTTTTTAAATGACAAAGGGGATTTTTTCTTGGGCATTTCTGTGCCGTGAGTGACCATCAGAGATGGATACCTTTGATGTACAAGAAGCCACCATTATCATCATCATCATCATCATGATCATGATCATGATCATCATCGTCATCATAATCATCATCACCATCATCATCATCATATCATTCTTCAGTGATATACCCTCCTTCCCCATCGCTTGTTGATTGATGTGGCATGTAGTATGTACATGTAGGAATGATGTATGGGTGCATACTCGTATTTCAATTATCTGTTTGTGAGGGGGAGGGGTAGAAGATGTCTTGGTCAGGGGTGGGGTAGAAAATGTCTTGGTGAGGGGTGGGGTTGGGGAAGGAGTAGTGCTAGGAGAGGAGTAGAGGACTGAGAAGGGTAGAGGGTTGGGGGGGGGGGGTAGGACTACATTATACATTGATCATATGTTTATCTTCATGCTCTTGCAGGATGGTACAGCATTCATATTATTTTTTACACTTGTGCATTGCTAGACAGACTGAGAGAGAGAGAGCGAGAGAGAGAGAGAGAGAGAGAGAGAGAGAGAGAGAGAGAGAGAGAGAGAGAGAGAGAGAGAGAGAGTGAGTGGGAGAGAGAGAGAGAGAGATAGAACAAAATAGATGTGTATATTTGATACAATTTATTGAAGTAACATTTAAATTTTAAAAATATCAGTATTAGATAGATTTGTGAAAATTAGCTTCCTTCATGCTTTATGAATTTTTATATTTATTTATTTTGTTATCTCTTAATAATTAAATTGATCTTTTTCTCCATTTTCCTGTTTTTCTTCTAATCAGATCCTCAGTGCTGTCATCGAGTTAGGAGTCATCCGTCATGCCAGCAGACATGTGATCAGGTGAGAATCAGTGATGATGATGATGATAATAAAGATGATAATGATGTTGATGGTGATGATGATGATGGTGATGAAGATGATGATGATGAGGGTGGTGATGATGATGATGATGAAGATGATTATGATGATGATGACAATGATGATGAAGATGATTATGATGATGATAACAATGATGATGATGATGAAGATGATAATGATGATGATGATGACAATGATGATGATGTTGATGATGATGAATTGATGATGATGATGGCCATGAATACCAAGTAGCAATAGTGACATAATTTTGTAAAGCCTATAAAGGGCCTGTTTCTGTGTTTTATATCTGTCTAATATGTTAAGTGAAACTACTGCCAACAATATTTACATATATATATTAATGCAAACTTGTTTCCCAGCGAACCAAAGTCGACATTCCTGATCTGCTATTCTGCTCAATTCAATGGTTCTTTCAAACTTTTTCAGCCAGTGTTTCAGTCACCCAGCCAGACAAAACAGCAAATGAAACTTGCATGTCTGACATGCTGATAGCCCCATAAAAGCAATAGTTTTATGGACACTCAAAAGCCAGTTCATGACCCGATGGGGACATTATGGACAAGTTTTATGGTCGAAAATGAATCAACTGAGGTAGTTTGGCAATAGTTTATAGACCCTAAGTCAAGTGTGCAAACTTGTGCAAGCTGTCCTAGCTATACCAAGAAGTTACACATGTACTTCTGTGCTAGACATTGAAATAAAAGATAGATACAAAAAATGCTCAATTTATAGGCATGTATGTTGGTGAAGAGGTACTGATTATTGCGACTTATTTTGAATTGTTTAATCATCATCAATGATAAATAGTGATATGTCAGTTTATGACAGGTTCAGTGACCCAATCAAAATTGTATATCAAGTGTCTCTCCAAGTTCCTCGGTCTTGAGCCATCCGTTTAAGCGTTTCATACGCTGTTGCTCCACATTACATCGTCTAGAAAGCCTTTACGAGGTCTTCCCCTCTTCTTCTTTCTATCAATTTGTTTAATCAATTTGTATGAAATATAAAACACCTAAAGGCTTAATGGGTTGGGATGTTTCTTCTGCTCCTGCTTCAAATGGTTACGGTTGATTGAGCTCATTCTTTGAGTGAGTGGGAATTGCTTGAGTTGAGCTTCTAGAGATCTTAGAAACTTCTAACTCATTCACTTTTTCTCAAGAAGAGCTGATATGTCTAATATCTCAAGCTCTAGTAGCTTTTTTAGGCTAATAGTAATGCACCTACTAAAGTCTGTACTCCTGAAGTTGCCTTTTTGGTCCAATCTGATGAACGGACATGACTGATATGGAGCTCAACGTCACATGACAACTAACATTCTTGAATGATCCCTCCGAGAGACGAACTCTGCCATGGGACCCTGGGATTGGGGTTTGGATGGGAGAGAATAGGCACGCCAGGTTTTTTTTTGCTTTTTGTCCGTGAGTGAAATCTTCGTTGAATGCCTCCATCTGACAATTGCTTATTGATTGGCCACAGAGTGCAGAATGTGCTAGTGATAAATCATGATCAAGTGGTGCGTCCCAAGTCTGCCTGGGTGCATGTGAACTTTGTGGCGTAGGTAGGAAGCTAGAGAAATGAATGGACTTTTGTTTGGTTCTAGTAGAACAAGAGAAGAATTCCTTCATCGTGGCGTGAGGATGGTGGTACAGAACTTCAGAAGGAGTGCAAAAATTCTTAGATGTGGAGAGCAATTTGCTCTTGATAGCTGCAAAAGACCTTTGGTAAACAATAAACAAACAAAAAAACAAAATGTACATTGAAAATGATATGGGCTTTAAAGGTACTATGTCCCATTTGCAGGCCAAAAATTTTTTAAAAAAAATTCCAACTGCATTTGAAAGATAATACTAATTTAGAACTTCCCTAAAAAAGGTGGGGCTTGAAAATGTCTTCAAGTGGGAAAATAACGACTATTAGTTGTCAAATCGACTTTAGGGCTATAGAGCCCAAAAGTAATAGTCTTGATTTTCAGACAATTGCACCGAATGGTCATACGTTTTATGCTGCGCAAAGATTCAATCATTTTAATCTTGGCCATCACAAGAAGTGGGTTATTGATGTAGACAAATGCTCATGTACCCTTTACAACTCTTTTCATGTATGTTATTACCAAAGAAGAAAAAAAGCCAGTCAGTCACTCAATAGTGTCTGACAGTGAAGTCTAGCAAGTAAACGGGTTTCCTTGCATAATTTGAATATGAGGACACTGCTAACGTTTAAATTTCACAGATAGGACATACATGACATATTCATAATTCCTGCAAAGTTCTACAGCATTTGAGGTTGGCTGCAAAAATCTCACTTTCAAAATGGCAAGTTTTGAAGAAGCTCGACCAAGTTGATTTTTTTACACTTCACAAGTCTTCCAATGTATGCTATTTTTGTAGAATATAGAGGAGGTCTAAAAAAATATATAAAAAAAGCACATGAAAAGGGTTTTTCCCCCCACAGTGGGAGGCCAGTGATAGACATTTACTATCATAAACCATGTCGATATAAATAAATCTGGTCAAAAGTACAGTGCGTACATTCTATCACCACTGATTTATGTACGAGACATCGTAGGATTGTTTGAACATGAATGTATCCTAGATGTTAAATAATGTCCAGGTAGGCTTAAAGGTAAATTTCTATAGTCCATGTAAACACAAATTTACAAGGCATCTGCAAAGAATACAATCACCAAGTCTATGTACATGTCTCATAATTTCTATACCAAATATTTGACATTATCTAGCGTGAATGAACAACCAACCTCGGCAGGCAGAGTCAACGCACAATAACCGCACAAGCAGAATGTGCTGTTGTGAAGTTCGGAAAGTGCATGTGACCTTTATTCGTTGGGAGGCGTTCGAACTTCCTTCTGTATTTATGCCGCAACGCGATGAATTCTTTGCCCATGCATCCATAGTGATGAGCAAGTCATTCATGATGGAACATTCCTTTTTTCTGAAGTGCGAAGAAAGGAAAGGAAAGACATAATTTGTCGGGTTGGAATCCCATTAATCATCCATAAATGTATTAATTTACCAAAGCTCACTGCTGTGGATAATCGATCTTTCTTGCGCTGGTTTGTTTGTTTAAGAATTGCTGATTAAATTTTATAAATGAGATATTTGGTTCTCTATTCTTCTCTTTTTCCTCTCATACTCTGTCCACTATCCATCTCAATACCACTTTGTTAAGTTTGTTTAAAGGTAAAGACCAGTATTGGAAACGGCCCAATTTCAAAAAATGAAATGGAAGCTCTCATTACCAATCATGTGAAAGAATATGTTTTGACTAATACATGATGATAACAAATTTGCAGGGAAACCGCCTACTAATTCATATATTTGGTAATTTTTTTTCTCTCATGGTCGTGTGAGAGATATAGGGTAGTCCCATATACATCTTTCTGTGTATAGTGCTTGTAACTTTACGAAGAATGGGCCAAATTTCTTATCATTTTGATGCTTCCAGAACCCTGCAGATGCTAGATGCTAGATGATCAACCTTTTCTGATCGATTCCACAACGTTTCTTTCACAATGCAATCGCATGACCATTACTGGTCTTTACCTTTAATGTGAGTGAGATAGATTTTTTTTTTATTTATTTTTTTTACTCCAGACCAACTTATAACTCAGGTTCAGTCTTTAAATGTAAAAATATGTTTTTTTTTACACCAATATTCTTTTTAATTAATAAGAGAGTTTGTTTAAAGTGATTCTCTCTCTTTTTGACTGAAGTTTCTTTACAAGTTTTGTTTGAATTTCAACAAGTCTGATTAAAGTCTTTTCATTGTTCAACAATTTTTATTTTTAATATAACGTCTTACGAGTTTTGTATAGATTTCAACAAGTCCGAACAAAGTCCTTTCATTGTAGAATGATTCTTTAAACGACGTTACTTTACAATAATGCATAATATAGATTTGCCAATACTATAGGCCTTCTGCTACCTCCATCCTATTACAAATAGGAGCAGGTTCTACCAATGAGCTAGCGCTCTAAATTAGCTCCATCAAGAAGATGTGAAGGTGAGAGCGGGCGGTGGGTTGCCATGACGATCAAGCTGTGATGTCTGCTAAGATGACAAAGACCATTTGCATCATGTTCTGATGGATGCAGGGCCTAGACTGGGAGCCATTTAATGTGAATTCATGTTTTCTGAGAGCATGAGTGTTCAAGACAAATGATGCACGTCTTCATTCGTTTATTGTATGATCTATCTGCTCTTAACAAGCCTTTGTGCAACCTCCATGTACTCTTAGATGCACAGAGGCTTCTCTTGCTTAGATTAATATACATGACATGACATTTTACAAACTTGTGCAAAAAACTATTTTGTTTGCATCATTTGTATATTTAGTTCTACAACTCTCTGCCAAAGTATTACTTTTATGAAATTGACAGTGAATTGGAAAAATGGATGATCTCATTCATCAGTGATGGCCAGAGAGAGAGAGAGAGAGAGGGGGGAGGATGGAGAGAGAGAGAGAGAGGGAGAAGGAGAGAGAGAGAAAGAGAGAGAGAGAGAGAAAGAGAGAAAGAGAGAGAGAGAGAGAAGGGGGTGGGAGGATGAGGATGTGGGTTTTAATCAATATACTGAATCTTTTGTTTGGAACCAGAAGGGGATTACCTTGTATACTTTAACACAGAGTAAACCCCTTTCTTGGTAGGCATTTAGAGAACTTGTCAGGTATGATATCATACTGGCATTATTTAGAAAGTGTTTGTATTAAAATCCTCAAGAACTCCTGAAAACAACAACCAACTCGAAATGAATTTCCAAACTCTGAATGCAAAGTCCCTCCGTGACAGGAACCATCACTTTGCCTGACATGTTTCAGGCTTACACCCCATGACAAAAAATCAAAAAATTGAGCAAAAAAAATGAGGGGAAAATGCTCAAACCTTTGCTTCTTCTTTACAGAGGCAAGAATTTGAAGAATGCTTTTTGCTCCAAACGACGGTCGGTTGTTGGTACCCTGCGATGGGGCAAAGACGGGGTCACTGCTCCGACCGGTAAAGTACACAAAACGGAGGCATTCAATGCTCAACCGGGTCAAGTTTAAATTTGAGGCGGGGGATTTCAAAGGAGGGCCTGACAAATCATTGCTGCGAGGGGGCAGAGGGGTCCTGCCGTAATTGGAAGCGGCGTATGTTAACGGGATGTTTGTGGGGTCCATTCGTAATGTTCCAAGCCTTTTCCGCGCTGGAAATGTGTTGGAAGAAGTTGACATGTTTGTCTTTGAGGGTTTATGTCATTAGTTTGTCATCATAACTTGTGAGATTCTCATCCGAGACCAAAAGCTGTAGAGTTGG
Source organism: Strongylocentrotus droebachiensis (assembly GCA_035222895.1). Classification (NCBI taxonomy): domain Eukaryota; kingdom Metazoa; phylum Echinodermata; class Echinoidea; order Camarodonta; family Strongylocentrotidae; genus Strongylocentrotus; species Strongylocentrotus droebachiensis. The sequence continues at coordinate 221,368 of JAVYIG010002525.1, read as the reverse complement.
AACTTGGAAGATAACTCCTATGAATAAGTGGAGACTGGAAAATTAAGTCACCTGAGCTGCAGTTTTTTTCTTGACTCTACCTGTTGATTGTTATTGATAAGAAATATGAAGCTTTAATATTCTACTTCACAAAGTATATTTGATCATGCATTATAAAAGATAAATCCCCACATTTAGTATACAGACTTTTTCTATTACAAGAACCTGTAATATATATACAATGATCCTCTTTCATTCACTTGTTCTCATTAACAAACTTACAAGTTAAAATAATCAATAAAGGCTGCTGAAATAATTGGGTGTGATTGGCTGTTTGCATATTTATCATTTAATTTTGGCATCCATTATTGATAAAAAGTTCACAAAACAACTTTCAGGACCTGTTGTGCAAACGCTGAATACAAGCATACAGTTCTGTATTTTAACTAAGTCAAATTGTTTTTTTGCTGAAAATATGCCAGTCAAATTAGCGTACCGACATTTTTGTATTTCCTTCAAACTCTTTGGGTTCCTTATTTTGCTGCCAAAGTAATGAAATATTACCTTATTCATTTATTTCTTGATATGAAAACAAATTGTTGTCAAGAATAAAACTTTTACTTTTTAGTTCGATCAAGTTCTTTATCGAGGTAGCTCTTTGGTTTGAAAGTAGCTGGAAAAGCAAACTCTTGGGAGACTATAGAATTATCAAAACCAGACCATACCATTTTAGATTCTCTAGGCTTAGTATGGCTGAGAAATTCGCCACAGTAGTGATTTCTTGGGACATTTATAACAACCAAAACAGTCCGTACTCAATTCACCATAATGAAAGACCGGTTGCCGCTAATTTAACAACCATTACGGCTAAGTTTGTCTAGTTTCCCAGGAGGGGGCGAGCGCGCAAGCTCCACCGGCCAAAGACCATGGGGAGCAGTTAGCAGCAGTCGATTTCAAAACTTGGTACTATGAGAGCATGGTGAGAGCAAGGCTAAAGGAAAGGGAATACCGTGTCTCAGGACTTTCTAATATCCAATTTCCAAAGGCAGTTTAAGTTATGAATTAATTTTCCGCTATTGTTGATACCAGCGAGAGAGAGAGAGAGAGAGAGAGAGAGAGAGATTGAAATGAAAGGAGAGAAAGAATCAAAGCACGAGCGCTTTAAAAAAAAAGGTCTAAAAATGTTGCACTATCCATGAACTTAAACACAGTGAGTGGATTGTTTATTCTACTTTTCACGGTATAAAGCAAGAACGAAGGGGAGAAGAAATCAAAAGAACGACGGAGAGGAAAATAGCCAAGAACCTAGAAGAAAAGGACCGGTTTGTGGCGTTTGGGGGCACAAAAGCGGAGAGAAAATAGAAACTTGGTGCGTTGAGTACTCTAAGGAGTATGGTTAGGTCTTGGGCCCTTAGGCTGCACAATACTTTGAGGATTTTAATTGACACCTATGCATTTTTTTTACTTTGATGTTAACTAGCTTTTTTTTACCCCTTTCTCAGTCATGTCTGACATCGTGATGCAGTCATGCGAAGCATGTTTTTTCGTCCTAATATGGACTTGATTTTGATTAAATTTAGTTTTTAGTCATATCAGAGTAATATATAAGCTGGTATAAAGGAGAGATACCATATATTGGGATATGAAAGTATCTATAATGGTAATATTATTTTAATGATGATTGTATATTGGATATTTAATGACAGTAAAACAAAAAGTGACATAGCACTTAGCAGTTACAAATTAAACTTTTTGCAAGAAACAATATACACAAATTCTTGATAAGAATTTAGATTTTGGGAAGAGGATCTTGTGAAGCTGTATGTATTTATCAGATGCAAATTGGGAGGTTGTTCCATGTTGTTCCATGTTTTATTGATACAACTACTTGTATTGAACAATGTTTTTCGGTTCAGGAGGGTCTGGATTTTGAAATGATAGTTCAGATTTGTCAATCATTGAGCAGAGACAATAAATGGGTATGTACTGCGGTGGTACACAGAGTATTAGAACCAAATTGATATACAAGTGTATTGAATAGTGTTGTTGTAAAGCTGATAATTCATATCATCTGTTTAAGAGCCCAAAGGGCAATAACATGTACTCATTTAAGTCAAAGTTAATGCCCTTTTGACTGTCAACAGACGATTTTGTTAGAAAGTAGGAAGTTGGGATCATATAGGGATTGGCAAATCTCTTTTCTAAACTCTAAGAACAACATGTGTCAGACAGGTATAAAATCATATCCCATTGCAATACTGTTTGGATTATTGAAAAAAATGTCACATGGGATGAATTTAATGAAACCCTTGAGAAGTTGAGCTTCAGATAGCCACAGTACAAATGTTATTGATTACTGTGTGGAATTCTCATTTGTCAACTGAACTGGATTGGGTCAGTGTTTTCCTGAATGCCAATTGTACTCATGTTCATGTACTGTACGTGTAAGTCTTTTAGAGAAGACTGTATATACAAGAATATTTTTCTTAAAAAATTAACACGTGTAAATTTGAAGAACTTTACACTTTTAATTGTTTTGGATGCCAGTGCTGTATCTTGTATTAACGTCTGTCCATTAATAATGACAGATGAAAGATGCCATTAGGATTAGAATTTTATCATTACGTAAAACTTTGACTGCTGTGCCCATGATGTCAAAATCAATCTCTACTCGCTGAAATTAGAATCCTTCTCGACACATTCATTCCTTTTTTCCCTTATTTTTAAAATCAAATGTCAAATTGAAGTCGTGAGTATTGAGTAAGAGGAGTAGGCGGAGGAGTAGGAAGAGGAGGCAGCTAGAAGCCATGTGTTTAAAGAGTAAGAAATTTCACCCAACGCAACGTTTGGCGGAATATTAGAGAGCAATTTTGGGAGGGTGTGTTTTGCTGATTATGAGCGGCCAGGCATTGTGTGATAAATCAATAAAAGTTTGACGTAAAGTACAAGCGAACTGTCCAGATAGTCTGCGCCTAGGTGTCTTGTATATCACGACTTCTATTCCTGCCTTGTCGAATTAAAGACAGGGAGGAAAAACGAAAGCGGTGAAAATGAGACGATCGCGTCAAGGACGTTGTCATTGCAAGAGATAGGATGATTTTTCGGAGCTTCGGCGATGACGATCGGCCGGCGAAAACTTGTGGCATGTTAGAGGCACGATGCCCGTGGGCTATGTACCGTAGGATATTTCTGACGTTGGAGGGAATGTGTGCACGGCTTGTTAGTTCGTCGTTAGGATCTCTCCCAAATGGCCCAAGGCGGAGGGAGATGAGGACATCTGATAGGAAATGGTCGCAGCGTTAAAAAAAAATGGACTGCCTGCCTTGTGCTTAGGGGGTTTGATACAAAGAATTTGAATGCAGATTCAATACAAAAAATTATAGTTTTTAGTCGATTTCCCCCAAAACAATCTTAAGGTGTGTACAAACTGAATAGTAAATCTTGAAAATCCTTTTGGGATTTGAATAAATTGGGTTTGAAATCACAAGTTGTGTATGAATTTCTTAAACTTCTTATCTTACAGAGCTTGAAACCTTATTCATTTTGCTAGCAAATCTATATTGGTCTGAGTGTTTCTCTTCTGCTTTAAATTGAGTTACATCATTATGCAACTTTATAGAATCAACAAATTCTGAAATGAAAGTACACTTGTCTGTGCATGTAATTGTGTATCGATCCATTACTTCTTGTTAAAGGTCATAAACGACGAATGTGATGCATACGAATGAATGTATGCCTAAATTGTTATCTCACAACATGATTGACTCGTCAGCATGTACATGTACAATGATGGCTTGAAGTAGATTGCATGCACAAACCCATGTCAGTTGTGATGCATATTACAGAAGGTCTGAGCACGAAGACTATACAGAGAAAGCAATCAATAGGTCCTGTATATACATGTACTGTAGCTGCTTCTGATAACAAGAGATAGACAGATATAGGCTCTGCTGAAGACTGTATGGAATTATGGTTTTTTTTAAAGTGTCAAAAGAGAATCTGTGCTTGCAGACTAGGCTTAAAGCACTCTCGTCAACCTCCGCCCTACATTACATTAGGGAGTTCTGCTCAATTAAGCAGAATCTGCAGTAAACAATAACACTGATGGTTTCACTTAATTAATATCCTGTATGTATGATGGGAGAGCACTATTCCCCTGGACAAGGGAACTGATTTTGTGCCATCTGGTTTATGTCAAATGGACAGAATTGCATTGATTTGTTTGGGGTGATGGAAGAATTGGGATGGCAGGGTAGGTAGGCAGGCATAGGGGTTGTCCGACACATGCTCCTGCATTAACCGCTCCACATCAATAGCTCCATATCAATTGTTTCTTGTCAGTTTTAAACCACTCCGAGAGGGGGGGGGGGGGGGGGGGGTGAGGGTTAATATGTTAACTGTCTGGGTTTTTTGTATACATGCACTCTGATTTGATTATTCTAGAAACGTTTTTTGATAAAGTAAATTTCCAATTTCACAATTTTCACATAGGGCCTACATTTCAAGTATATTACTTTTCGTAAGCATTCTTGAACTGACCTACATGTATATGCTAATTGTCTTTTTTGTTGGGCCTACTGTTTTAGAGCACTTTAGTTCAGACTTCAGTTTTTCCTAGTTCCACATGTTGACTTGCCTTATTCCACTGCTACTACTCTTTTTCTCATGTTTGATAGCATGCCACGCTGGGCCTTCATACTTCCTGCAGTTCATAGTAAACCCACAATGTCAATCACTATAAATGCAGGCAATTTAGCATACCCAGCCAGAACATTATTTTCCCTCCCATGTTCTGTAAGCAAAGGAAAAGAAAAGGAAAGAAAGAAAGAATTAGGAGTGGTATGGAAACTGCTATAATGGGGCTTGCTTTTGTGGAGAATGGGTTGTAACGCCTGGTGCAAGATCAAAATTATGACATGAATAGTTTTCCACGTGACTGAGCCCCTTACACAGTAGAGGAGGTACACGGGAGACAATGGCTGTGAAAAGACGAACAATTGGGAGGCACGGAGGCGTTAACATCGCGGAGTTTTGTTGGAACGCAGCCCCGAGGAGAGACTTGCTCTGGAAGCCGTCGCGGGTCCCTTTGTGCCACTCAGCCGCGATTGATCAGCGCTCGGCTTGGAATAACATCGGCCTGTGCGAAGGCTTGTTTTCTGTTGGTTTCACCGTTTTGTTAGGAGGCGTGAAGAGAGTTTACTGGCACTGTGCTGAGGTATTGCTATACCTCCGACGGATGATGTGGTGTTTCCCAAGCTACTCAGCTCAGAGACCAATGTCCAAGGACCTCCGCAAGAAACTGAAAGAAAAGAACCTGTGGTTTGGATTTCTTTCTCTTCGGAATGAATGGCATTCTGAAGAGAAAAAGAGAGAAAACAAGGTTGCACACAGGATGTGATGGGGATGAATGAAATAACAATAATATTCCAATGAAAGTTATAACAATTCAAATTTTTGTTGACATAAGTTGTTCCTGGTTTGTCTTGGCTTTACAGGAAATGAAATTGTGTATGCAGTTTGTTATTGATGGAGTTTCAAAAGAACATCCAGGCCTATGTGTGGCTGCTCTAACGAGGGTTAGATGTGACTGCACTGAATCTGCAGGATATTTCTATAATTATAAGCTGATATTTTCTCCTGAAATTACATTGTAAGTCCCAGCTTTATTGAGAGGGTGTATATATATGACATTAAAAAAAAATTATAGAACCTTTTTTAGTTAACAACTAGCAGTACAATTCTACTGTTTTTTTAACTGCAGCCAATTCAATTGTTCACTACAAATGTCTTTTTTCCCCCTCCATCTTTCTCTCTATCTATCCATCTATCTTCACTCATTTGGATGACTTATTAACTGACACTTCTTTAGCTCAATATATTCTGAAAGTGAGAGATAATATTGACATTTCATATCTTTGGTGTATACTCTACATCAAAGAAATAAGTCACACAATTGAGATAGGATGAAGGTACACGTACCTAACATTTTGAGACATAACATCACATAATCATGAACAAAATGAGAGGATTTAAAATCTTCATGTGTATTAAAGATTGTGTGTAATGCAGTACTTTGAGGTTATTTTCTTTATTTTCTTTAAGATATATTTTAGGTCATAAAGCTTGATTAATTGCAAGATTATCATTCAGTTCTTAGTAAAGTCAAAAGAAAACCAAGGGCACAACTAGAAAAGTAATGTCAGCATTCATATAGAAGTTTGACCTCGTACAGATAACCTAATCAATTTATTAGAGACATCGACATGTAGACTAACTACCATGGCTTCAGTCATTGAATTATAACCTCATCAAAGTATGAGTTAATCTCTTTATAATGTATTTGGATTAATGTCTGTATCATCATCATCAGCTATGTTGGGTTTACTTGTACTTTTAATCCTCTTTACTCTACGGGATAGTGTGTATCTTGACTGAATGTGTACGCTGACCTTCAATTTTCTGTAGAGAACATTCCTGTATGTCTGTCTGTATTAAAGCTAGGTATTCTTTTATGCCAAGAAGATAATAGGAATTCTGCATTGTTAGATGGAGAAATGAAGTTAGGTTGCCAAATGAAGTAAGGGGAAGAATAGTGATCGTGCCAAAATGGACAGGAGTTTAATAAGAAGAAGAAGGAAAACAAAAGGGAAAAAGGAGTTTTTATAATGTCACAAGTTATTTTGCTTTTTTCATCTATCAGAGTGATTCAATCTGTGTATAGGGTTACGTGCTTCATACATTTACCTCTAGTTAAAATAGATTAAGAATATGCATGATTAAATGGGGATGAATAGGAGGAAAAAATCTGTAAAAACATTGTTGCCATTATTTTCCCTCAGGAATAATACAGACCCTTTCATATCTTTTATTTACATCAATAAATCAACGTATCTACCTATTCTACTTTGCTATTGTTGCACCTCAACATTGCATAACCGAAACTTAAAACACATCGCCAAATTGCTCATACCCCCCCGCCCAAAGGCGCCCTCCGTGACCCTTGCGTCCGAGCGCCGCCAACGTAACCTCTTCCTCTTATCTCTTCGCATCCGAACGGATAAGTTACACTAAAAATCGCTCCCAAAAGTTGAAGAGTTGTTCCTCTTTTAGTCACTTTTTGGTTCGCATTTTCGCCTTTTATAATATTCTCTACGATTTCCTGTTCGTTAGAGAGTAGTTTCACTCCGTGAATTTATTTATTTATCAGTATTCTAGAACGTTTTCTTGCCGACTACTGTTACGTTTTCCGCTTTCGTGTTTGCCTGTCCTCACTCCTCCGAGGCCTCGGGTGCGTGCGGGGGTAGTCGGTGGGGTGTTTTGGTCACTGGTAGTTTATTTAATTCTTGTTGATAATTGCTCGTACCCTTTGTTTAATTTTCTTTCCCGCAGGTTATAATATGTCTCGCAGTTCTTATTTTCTCTTAGCAGGTTTCACGAAGAAGAAATCAAGTTCTGTCGCGAGAAAGAAGACGAAGGATTCTATTAATAAGTACGCCCCTCGGGAGCGGTGGTGACACCGCAAACCCCGGGGATGCGAACGTCAGTGGACGTTTATGCGGGCAAGGGAAGCCCAGGAGAATGGTTGAGCAAGGCGATACGTCGCCCCTCAATACGGTTCCCGGAAACCCAGGGTTCTTATCCTGGGTGGAACGGGCCTTAGTTCTGCACCGCCAACAATTGTTCCGTCGGTTCTTTTGTTTGGTCGGTGCACAAATCCATTGACGGGTACGAAGACGAAGGATTCCAGTTATAAGTCTTCGTTAGTTACGCCCCTCGGGAGCGGTGGTGACACCGCAAACCCCGGGGATGCGAACGTCAGTGGACGTTTATGCGGGCAAGGGAAGCCCAGGAGAATGGTTGAGCAAGGCGATACGTCGCCCCTCAATACGGTTCCCGGAAACCCAGGGTTCTTATCCTGGGTGGAACGGGCCTTAGTTCTGCACCGCCAACAATTGTTCCGTCGGTTCTTTTGTTTGGTCGGTGCACAAATCCATCGACGGATATTCGGGTTGCTTCTGTGGATCCGGACTTGAACCGGTCTCCGTTCGGTTCTTCTGTCCCTTTGTCGGATTTGCCGGTTCCGGATTTCGGTCCGGATACCCGTGCATCCGAGTCGGATCCTGGGGCTTCAACTAACCGCGCCTCTCCGTCGGTGCGTGTTCCGTTTTCCCGATTCGGTTTGCGGGGAACTCCTACCGTCGGACCTTTATCGGATAACCGTCCCGTTTCTTCGGCCTTTTCCGTTACCGCTACGTCTCGTAAGAGGCGGGGTTCCCGGGACGCGGTGGCCGGTTCTTCCTCGGATTTTGTTTATCCTTCGAAGAATCCGCGCTCTGATTTTATGGCACCGTTTGCGGTTCCTCGGGGTCCGCCTTTGGTGGCTACTCTCCCTCCGTCGGTGCCTCCACCCCCGCCGGAATTTTCGGATTGGATGCGGGCTTTTGCTGTCGCTTTTCGATCTTCGGTGCCCGAGTCGGCTCCTCCGGTTCGTCCTACTTCACTTTCGGATCCGATCGCGGTTGATTTATTTTCGGAGTTTTCCGAAGATGCATCGATCTCGCCTGAGCAGTCGCCGGTGCGGGTTTCGAGTTGTCGTATTCAGCCGGGGTCCTCTCTTTTTTGCTTCTCCGCCTCACGCTTCGTTGGGCGCTCCGAGAGGCGGGGATCGTCCCTGTTTATCTGGTCAAGATAGGGGGGGCTCGGTTGATCGTTGGGACACTGGTTCCATCGCTCAGTCGTCTGGTTCAGTTGCGGGGGATGATGCGTCTACTTCCGTTTGTGTCTCTGGCGCGGATTCGTTAGCCTTGTTTCACAAATATGTGCCCGATTCTTGTGTCGTCCCGGAGTTATCGGCGGGGCTTCCTGTCTTCTAAATCGGACTCTTCAGCGTTTTCAGGGACTGTTTCTTCCTGTTCTACACAAAGAAGAATTTGTGAATGCCGCAGAAGACTTGTCGTCATCGACGGGATTTCTTAAGCGGCAGGTGGACAAGTATGCTTTCGTTCCTCAGAATGCGGATTTGTATTTGTGTCCTAAACGGGTTTCTCCCAAACTTGTGGCGGTGGCCAGTCGTTTGGGGAAGAAGTTTGGGACTCGTGGTCCTTTTGATAAAAGTGACAATTTGTTGTTTGATCTTTTCTCACGGCTTGCGGTGACTTCGCATTCCATCGAGAAGTATCGTCGGGAGGCTGTGCTCACTTATTTGGGCATTCGACCGCATCAAATTCCAGGACTGCTTCCGCAGATTCCAGTGGCCAGCCCCCGCCTTTGTGGAGATAGTTTCACTACTCTACTGCAAGCCGAGATTGATGGTGAGAAGCAGGCTCGAGATCTGTCCGTTGCTTTTCGCGATGTCCAAGAACCGGTTCCTTCCTCCAGACCTCGTAAGAAAGTTTGAAGATTTCGGGTTCTTTTCGTAAGAACGTCGGCCAGTCTAAGGGCCGCCCTCAGGACTGGTACCCGGCCGAGGAGGAATACCAGGATCGTGGTCGTCCTTCGTCTCGAGTTTCTTCTTACCGTGATTCTTCTATCTTCCCGGACTCCTTTTCGTGGGGTGGGAAGTCATTTTCTAGTGATGGCTTCCCCCGAGTGCTTGGGTCTTAGGTCGGCGGGCGGCTCCAGAGATTTCTCCCGGCGTGGGAGAAGATCACCAGCGACGCATTTGTTCTGTCGGTGGTACGAGAAGGGTTCTTCATAGATTTTGTGGAACCTCTTCCGAATGGCGTCCTCCGGAGCCGCTCTCCGATCATGTCCCCTCTTTTTCAGAGTCACTTTTCCTCCGATTTCGTGTCTCTGTTAGAGAAGGGGGCAATAGAGGAAGTAGACGATCACCCATGTCTTTGTTTGTCGCCGGTGTTCGTGATTCCCAAGTGCTCGGGTTCTTTAAGAATGATTCTCAACATGAAGCGGTTTAACCTTCATTTGGGAAAGGTTCATTTCCGAATGGATCATCTGGCAACCATCCTTTCTTCATTGAATCCCGCAGACGTCGCGGTTTCTTTGGATCTTCGCGACGCTTATTTTCATGTGCCGATACATCCGCGGTCGCGGGATCTTGTGGGGTTTTTGCCTTCCTGGGCAAATTCTACCGTTACAGAGCGCTCCTGTTCGGTTTGCGCCCTGCTCCTCGGATTTTCACGAGAGTCGTGGCGTCAGTCATGCTGTTGGATCAGATGCAGATTCTGATCAGCACGACTCAAGATCTCGGATTTCGCATATTTTGGGAGAAATCAGAATTCGTTCCGGCTCGCACGCCGTCTTACCTAGGTGCTCAGCTGGACATTCGTCATCAGCTGGCTCGTCCCAGGCTCGACAGGGTCGAGACGATAGTCAGGACTGCTCGGTCTCTGAGATGTGCACGTCGGGTGAAAGCCGAGTGTTGGCTTCAGTGGCTAGGGTTTCTCTCCAGTCTAGTCGGCATGCTTCCAGATTGTCGACTTTTGATGAGTCCCTTCCAACTCTTTCTGTTGGAGTTTTATCAGCCGAGCGTGAGTTCTTTTATTGTCGTGGATCTCCCTGTTGTCCGGAGTCAAGGGTCTTCTAGGTCCTTGGCTTCGTCGTTCCTTCTTCCTTCAGGGCAAACGCTGCCGAGTTCCTCTCCCTTCTGTGACCGTCACCACGGACGCGTCGCTGTTGGTTTGGGGAGGTCATTGCCAGGGGTCAATGATTTCAGGAGACTGGAGTCATCTGGACTTTCTGCTCCACATCAATGTGTTGGAACTCATGGGAGTGTTTGCTTCGCTTCGTCACTTCCGTGCTCGTCTGGTGGGTTGTTCGGTTCTGTTTCTTACGGACAACGTATCGGTGATGGCGTACATCAACAGACAGGGAGGCACTCATTTTGTGGCTCTGAACGAGTTGGCCTCTCGACTCTGGGCGTGGTGCAAGGGGACGAGGGTGTTCCCGATTGCATCACATATCCCGGGCGAAGAGAATATCTTAGCGGACTTTCTCTCCCGAGGCAAGTGCCTTCCCTCAGAGTGGACTCTGCCTCCGACTGTCTTCAGGCAACTGGGGAGAGTGTTCGGTGTTCTCGACATCGATCTCTTCGCAACTTCGCTCAACCATCGTTTTCCTCGATATTCTCGAGAGTCTGGGAACCAGGAGCTTTTGCTCTGGACGCTTTTGCGATCCCGTGGAGGGATGGAGGGCTTACGCCTTTCCCCCGTTCGCGTTGTTTCCCCATGTGCTCTGGAAGATCAGGGAAGATCAAGCGATGATGATTTTCATAGCTCCTTGGTGGCCGGCGAGGTCGTGGTTTCAGGACCTCCTGACCCTCCTGGTGGGGGCTCCGTGGTCGTTGCCGTGTCATCCGGATCTGGTGTCGCAACCTCTGTCTGGTATTCTACACCAGCGACCGGAAATCCTCCGTCTGACCGCTTGGCGGTTATCGGGAAGAGGGCTTGTTCGTCAGGTTTCTCCGAACGTGCTGTACAATTTCTAGTCCAGAGTAGACGAGAGTCGACCAGGACGGTTTACAACTCCTGGTTGGATGCTTTTCACACTTGGTGTGAGGAGGTGGGCGTCGCCCCTAGAGAGGCGTCTTTACCTTCTATTGCTGACTTTCTGAGCTCTTTGTATGACAAGGGGAGAGCTCTGTCGACGATTTGTGGCTATCGGTCTGCTATCTTCGGTTTCTTCTGCTCCTCAGCTAGCCGCTCTTTTGAAGTCTTTCTTCCTTAAGAGGCCCTTCTTCAGACCTCTGACACCAGTGTGGAGTTTATCCAAGGTTTTGGCACTCCCTTCGAACCGCTGTGTTCTGCGACGCTTCTGCTTACTACGGTCAAGACGGTTTTTCTCATGGTAATCACTTCTGGTCAGCGTAGGAGCTCACTTCATACCCTTTCGGCTGCCCCTGGGCATATCCGCTGGGAAGGACGTGGGGTTCGTTTGATTCCCAAGGCTTCTTTTATTGCTTAGAATCAGTCTGACACGTCGGGTTCAGTGGAAGTGGTGCTTCATCCCTTGTCGGATTTTTCTTCGGTCTTCAGGGACGGACTGTGGTGTCCCTTTCGCGCCCTCAAATGGTATCTTTACAAGACGAAGCCTTTTCGCAAGTCGGATCAGCTCTTTCTGGTTTCTCGAGAGCCACTTTCGGCGGCATCTCGGGATACGATCTCCAGGTGGTTAGTCTTGGCTATCAAGGCTGCGGGTCCTGAGGCCTTGACGCCTGGCAGGGCTCCTCGTGCCCATGATACTCACAGTGTCAGTACGTCTTGGGCTCTTTTCATCGGAGTTTCAGTTCAAGATATCTGTAAAGCAGCTTTTTGGAAGTCTCCAAGTTCTTTTTCTGTTTTTTTTTTTTACCTCAAAGATGTGCCCGCGGGCGAACGAGCCTTTGTGGTCGCTTCTCTGAAGGCGGCTTCGTCGTCTATTTCTCTTTTGAATTGATAAGTTTGCTTGGTTTTTACCACCCGGCATTAATCTGTGCTGGTCTTTAGCAAAGTAGAATAGGTAGATACGTTGATTTATTGATGTAAATCATGAAAATCAGTATTGATTTTATTATTTACGATATAAATCTACGTATCTACCTATTTTCCCTCCCTCCATCCCCAGCGCCTTTACCAAGGTGTATCCTAGGGAACTCGTGATAAGAGGAAGAGGTTACGTTGGCGGCGCTCGGACGCAAGGGTCACGGAGGGCGCCTTTGGGCGGGGGGGTATGAGCAATTTGGCGATGTGTTTTAAGTTTCGGTTATGCAATGTTGAGGTGCAACAATAGCAAAGTAGAATAGGTAGATACGTAGATTTATATCGTAAATAATAAAATCAATACTGATTTTCATGATTTATCATACAATGAGACAATAGATAGACGCTGTATCATTTGTGGGAAAGAAAATTTGACAAAGCACTTTCCTAATTTATGTTCCTTTACACGTGATGTTCTTGTCACCTTGTTTATGGTATGTAGGCATTTGAAAAGATGTAGGATGGATGACACATTGGCAGAGTGCACTTAAGCTGTAGGACGCTCTGAAAACTGAAAATGTAAAAACAAGTTTTATTTTATCTGTAGAAAATAGGAAAAAGAGCTTATGTGAAAAGAAATGTATTTTCATGTGGGGGACGGGACATGTGGAGTTATACCATGGTTATACATTACATGGTATACTTTATTAAGGGCCATGTGGAACATTGGTGGAACATGAAGAACATTACCTTATAGTTACAGCTACCCTGGTATACATTAATGTATTCATATTATTTTACCTTCAACAACAACAGACATAATCAATACAGCAGTTGATTCAATACCTTGTATCCTCTCCCCTGCTATTGTGCAGCAGGTTAGAGTCCCAAGCCTCGGCTTACTACCAATAAATCAAATTTATTGCTTACCACCAATTTGTCAGGAGAGGGTTCTACTTTTCAATAGGAGAAGTGGGGAGAGGATTGGCGATTGCTAGGAAAAAAGAAGCTCGGAAAGAAAGAAAGTCTTGGTCCATTAAAGCATCCCTATTGTTCACCTTCCCCCCTGGTTCAATATATTACCCCCTTATAAAAGGACGAGGGGTGCTTTTGTGTACCCCTCTGACCAGACTCCCTATTGTCCGAGGGGGCTTGTCAATATTCAATAATGAGGAGGCACTCTATGCAGTGTTGAAGGTCCCTAGACCAATCTACTCCATTCTTTTCTTCTTTTTTCTTCCACTTCGTCCGCTACTTCAAATGTCCACTCCATCTTTTCCTTTGTAAACCTGCAAGCAAGGAAGCCCACTTGAGCTTTTCAGAGAGGGATTGACTCCTATCCCAGTGAGTGCATGGCATCGCCAAGGTTTGTCTGCATTCACAGTCCGGGGTTAGGGTATGGACAGTGGACGTTATTGCGTAACACACCTCCAACAATAAAGCCCCATGTTGTTTTAGCGTGCAACTTTCCATTAAGCATCCATTAGTACCCAAACTCCAATGTGTACTTATCTCTCAGAGAGGACCAAGCTGTTATGTTTTCTGCTCATCCTTCTCTCTCTCTCTCTCTCTCTCTCTCCCTCTCTCTTGCTTGTTTAATCTTGTATAGTCCTTTCAGGAAGGCCATTCCATTCTTCTAAGAATGCTTTGTGCTATCTGGTCAGTTCGATGATTGTCTCTCCGCCCCAACTTCTTTAATTTGTTGCTGGATTCGTCATGCCAGCTTGTTTTCCCCCTCTTGCCTTTTTAAGCTGGTCTGAGTTGGGACTCATTATTGTCCATACGCCTGGCTGCACACATCAAACGTCCTCTCCTGTCATCCGACTCATCAATGGAGAGATAGGATGAGACGGAGAGGGAAGGAGAGAGAGAGAGAGAGAGAGAATTGGTGTGTGAAGATGACTTCATTAGATAGAGAGACAGACACAGAGAGAGAGAGAGTGTGAGAGAAAAGAGAGAGAGAAATTGTTTTGCTAAAATGACTTGATAAGACAGAGAGACAGAACGAGAAAGAGAAGACAGATTTTTTTTGTTTTGAAGATGACTTCATTAGGCCGTGTAGGGAGAGAGAGGGGGCCAAAAATAATTACAAAAGTCATGAAGATGATGTTATTGCTTTATATTAGAAAGAGAGATAGAAAGAGAGATAGAGAAAGAGGCATGGGGAGAGGGAGAGAAAAAAAATTGTTTTGCTAAAATGAGACAGAAAGACAGAACGAGAAAGGGAGAGAGAATTTTTTTTTTAAAGATGACTTCAATTGACCATATAGGGAGAGAGAGGGAATTTTTTTTTACAAAGTCATGAACATGATGTCATTGCTTAATTATAGACACAGAGATAGAAAGAGAGACAGAGAAAGAGACAGGGGGAAAGGGGGAGAGGGAGAGAGAGAGGGTGAGAGAGAAATTTGTCATGTGAAGATGATTTCATGGGAATGAGAGTGAGAGGTAAAGAGAGAGCGAGAGAGAGAGAGAGAGAGAGAGATTGTTGTTTGAAGATGACTTCATGAGAGAGAGAGAAAGAGAAAGAGAAATAGATTGTTGTTTGAAGATGACTTCATTAGACAGCTTCCTCTAAATGGAGTCCTCCTATTTGTCAAAATGGTTAGATAAAGTGTATCTTTCATTATGCAGACGGCAAATAATTAGTCCCCCATTTGGACTTCACTGATACAGTGGCTCTCTCTCAGCATGAAATATATTAGCTTCTGTCAGAGAAATGGCATAGAAACCGCTGCACTAGTTTAGACTATTTGAATTACAATCATCATGGATATTACCAATTTTGACATTTATATTGCCCAGTTTGACCTGTCTGACAGGGCATATTTGCTACTCTGTGTGATATATGCTACTTTTTAGGTTCCCCCCAAAATGTGATGTATGAGTTAGGAGACTACATTAATATTTTAAGCAGAAATAAAAGCTTGTGATAAGCTTTGGATAGACCTGAAGTATACTTGCCCAAAAAATCATTAAAATATCTGCAAGATTAAATCAGATTTTAAAAAGAGTAAGGGGCCCAAGATAGATCCTTGTGGTACACCAACTGTCCACTTCTAGTGGATGCCAATAGAGATGTTTTGTTCATAAAACATAATTTATTAAAAGAAGGTAATCTAATCCAAACATCGTATTTTTTAAAGATGAATTATGATGCATGATGTGCAATAGCTCATAGAGCGTCATAAAACTCTTATGATGTTTACAGACCAATTATATCAAGCAGTTTTCCATTGCAAAATATGTGGAAACTGCTTTAGTAGGCATCACTTCTTTCAGATTAAATGGAGATGATCACCTGTATTACAACTAACAGCATTGTTGTATTTCGTCCAATACCCCCAATAAGCCTGTTACTACCATTTAAAATACTAGCTCCAATGGCCTTCTTGCGAGTAGCTGATCATTCGCTGTATAAGAATGTTGTGTACGTCACATTCTATGAAACTGAATTGCTATGTAAAATGTATCAGAAATGTATCTTCAGTGTAAGCCATATAAAAGGGTGAGTATTCAGCATCAACATTATCTCATATGATTGTTTGGATTTGTTGGGATTTTAAGAACCTTTTTGACCTCCAATTTAACAAAAATGTTTTGATCTCTGAAATCACTGATGTTATTGCAATTTTTTTTTTTCTAATCTAAAGATTACTAAAAAGGTAATTGGCAATTACGTTTGGCAAACAAATCATTGAATGTATCAATTTGGCATGATGACAATATTTGACAATTTGTTTACTTATCAGTTGCACAATAATTTAGTGCTTGCCAAATGTCTTTTGTAGTTTGCCTGCTGTCATGAAAATCTTGTTTATACCTCTTTTGACAACACAGCTAGACATCCCTATCCACATATACTAGATGTAGCTATTTATTTATTACAATGATACAGTGTTGAACTTGGAGGATATGAGGGTAAGAAGTCACGTTAAAGGACAAGTCCACTCGAAAAATAACTTACTTTCAATAAAAGCAGAAAAATCAGACAAACCAATCAAAAAAAGTTTGAACAAAATCGGATAACTAATAAGAAAGTTATGAATTTTTGAAAAAGTATGTAAAACTATGGAACAATGAGAATCACGACACAAATTGCCAAGATGGTTATCAGTTTGTGACGTCATGTCCTCACAACTTACCAATTGCTTTATATAGTTTAATGCCATTAATTTCCCTTTTTATCCCCCAAAACTTAATTTCCCCATGCCTTTGCCCAGGTTATATGATTTGTATCATATTGCGTGCATGACATTTCCCCCAAAAAATTATGGATTTTGAAGAATTGATACTAATTTCCGAATATTGTATTTCATAATTATTGATTTTTATATAAATAGTTTATCAAAATTCAATTTTTCATGATTTAACTGGACAAAAATTACTCTTTATTTGTGCATCCACACAAAAACATATTACTAACAATCTAACTTGGATGCTGGTGTGAAGAAATAAGATTCTTAGGGTGAAAATAGGAAATTTATATTATAAATATAAAGAAAATAATTAGTGGATAGTGAGGACCATACGTCACAGACTCATGAGTGAGTTGCCAATTTGTGTAGTGATTTAAAAACAAATTCATGTCATTAAAAATTCATAACTTTCTTATTAGTCATCCGATTTTGCTCAAACTTGTTTTGATTGGTTTGTCTGATTTTTCTGGTTCTATTGAAAGTAAGTTATTTTTGGAGTGGACTTGGGCTTTAAGTAAGTATTTAAAAGAAAAGACAGAAAGAAAGAAAAGGAAAAAATAATACAGCTTCCACCTTATAACTGTTTTCACCCTTGGAGCTGAGTTTTGAACATTATTTTGATCATAGTTGTTCCATTCATGTATTTTGAGAAATCTGGGTCTGTCATTTTCTTTGAAAGATGCAGAGGGGGGGGGGGGGGGGTAGAGGGATGGGGCTGCGGCTTCCTCCATCTGGCAGACACGCCAAGGGAAAGAAGCAAACCCTTTCCTACTAATAGTACAAGATGAAGAGTTGCTTTGATCAGAGAGATCTCCTTGCTTTGATGGACCAGTGATATGTGGAGAAGCTCTCTCCTCGCTTTCAGACTACCGTGAAAAATTGTATTGCAATACGATAATCTGAATGTTTTGTATAAACTTTGTATACCGTAAGTATAATGAACGGAAGATGGAACATCATTTTGAACAAAGACCCAATGAAGGATCAGGGTCCCATCCTAGTCAGAACATTGTATCAGACGAAAATCGTATAACTGTGCGGGCTTATTGTGAGTGTGCACCAATGATTGGCTAGCTGACATATCAACAGACCTCTTTAAAAAAAATAGTTTCTTTAGATGACATTGTAAATGTTATCTATTCTGTATGAACTTTCCACTCTATATTATTCTTTACACAACGTTTCTTGAAACGCGCTTCTTATAAATGTCCTCTATTCAGAACATCGTATCAGACAAAAATCCTATAACTGTGCGGGGCTTATCCTGAGCTCACTGATGATTGGCTAGCTGTCATGTCAGCTGACCTCTTCAAAAATATTTTTTTGATGATGTTATGATGTTATCTACATGTATGCCATATACACTTTTCACTATAGGATATTCTTAAAATGATGTTTTTTTAAACGTATTTTGTATAACTTTCCTCTAGTCTGAACAGGCTATCTTCCATCTCTCTCTATGTTGGTGTTCTGGTCCTGCCTAATCCCCATAATGGGATCCAGACCTAATCCAAGGGATTGACAGACTTCAGGTAGCTAGAACCCGTGACCTCACTGTCAAGGTCGCACTGAGTTCATTACTTCTCTATTTCCTCTCTCTCTCTCCCCTGCCTGGCCTGGGTTAGTCTACCTGTAAGACTAGGAAGCCCTGATGCATGGAAAACTTCATTTCATACCTTGGAAGTAGGCATCAAGTTATTCAAAACTCATTTGCCCCCTCGGTGTCCGCTAGTGGGTTACTCTTGAATTTGGCGCTGTGCAGTTATGGATGAACATGGACAGTTGAATAATCCATCAGGTTTAAACTTGTCCTTCTTCAGTGACCAGTACATATCAAGATTTGATTTGAAGGAATTGAGGGATGGACTTTCTGCTACTTTCTTCTACTCAAGTACTTGATAAATGAGTTTGTAGAGACTTGTAAATTGTAAGGCTGGTAATATTAAG
Organism: Strongylocentrotus droebachiensis; assembly: GCA_035222895.1. Taxonomy (NCBI): domain Eukaryota; kingdom Metazoa; phylum Echinodermata; class Echinoidea; order Camarodonta; family Strongylocentrotidae; genus Strongylocentrotus; species Strongylocentrotus droebachiensis. The sequence continues at coordinate 202,830 of JAVYIG010002525.1, read as the reverse complement.
GCTATAGTGGTCTGTGAATGCTGCTGCTCTGTAAAAAGTCACAGTGACCATCACATCAATCAACAAATTGTTTAGAAATATGACATGTCTTCCTTGTTCATGAAAATTTCCTTCAAGTGACCTCTTCTTAAAATACATTGTTAGTGTTGACCCCAAGGGTGACCTGACATTTGCTCATTTGGTGACATTTGATCCAGGTTTTACTTTGAGATGTAGGGTTAGGGTTAGGATTGCATCTGGGTTATACATGAAGCTTGACTTCAGGGCTAGGGTTAGGGTTAGGGTTAGGTATATTGTAACATGGCTGAAGTTAAAAAGAAATTGATTATTGTAGAAAATTGACCATTAACTGCCCTTCAAGCGTATATGTTTTAGAACCACAAATATTTTTCAAATGACCCTCTTACCCAGATTATGAGAGAGACACCCTGCTCTTATCAAAAACAAGGTTAGTGTCACCTTTGTCATGCTGCAGGGTCTGGCAATGTGGCCTTTCACCAAGCTTACTTTTCAAACTTGTTTACAAGATCCAGGATTTTGTAAGAGGGTCACAGGGGGCACAGTTCCAAAAAATCTCTCTGGTGCCTTTGGTTAACAAATTTACAGCCCCACATCTTCTGAGCTTCCCCTGTGAAAGGCTCATCATGTAGAAAAACCATCCCTTTTAGAATCCCGCCATAGCACTTCAGTAGCCAGCCAGCCAGCATGTCGAAAAAGAAAACCGCAACTGTATTTGTGGAAGAAATCCTCCAAGACCGGTGCATTATTCCGTCAAGAGGTTTTTTTGTGTGTGCATGCAAGTTCAATGTCTCGCTGCATGCTTGCTCCGGCAATCAAACAACATTTCAAGTCTCGAGAGACAAGACCTGGGCTTAACCATGCCCCAGATACGGTCCTGATTGACAAATATTTGTTGCATCCTAAATCTGGCCCAACTTGGCCTATATATACCACAGCATCTCGTACTGTAATCTGTATGTGTACCTCCTCTCCCATCTTATATAGTCTTGACTTTCAGACAAAATTAGTTTTATCTTTACCAATAGAAAGTGTATCAGGCCATTTATGAGAACAGACACTAAATCTTGGCCAAAATTGTTAAATTGCAAACTTTCAATACTGTAAAAGTTTATACAGTTTTACTAAACCTTGAAACTTCTTGCAATATGAAAGACATAACGTATGTAATTTGTAAATGAAAAAGAATTAGGCCAACGAATTGCTTTAAAAAAATGCAGTGCTGTGTCAGTTTTGATGCAATTATTACTTGGCATGGAAATTTCATGATTCTGAAGTCTGAAATTCATTCATGACTATTTATTTCACACCTCCCAAACGTTTCGGTTCTACAATATTCTACATAAGTGCAGACTTCACAAAACACACTGCCATTGAGAGGGAGGATGAATACCCCAAGTCTGGGAGACAGGCTACTTGTTTCTTCCATCTGTCCCTCAAAACTGGGTCGAGCTTTGGTACTCGACATCTCAAACTTGAGAGGTATATCCAGGGATGATTCTTTTCTTCTCCTTGAAGTAGGGATGGGACACACCCCCTGTTTGAAGTAGATTTATATTTGTGTACAAATGTTGAGTATGATTTGGAAATGAGGATTATGGTGGGGGATGGGAATGGGGTTAGTAGGCTTAATATTGGGCCGGAATTAGAATGGACCTGTGCGAAGATATGTTTTGGATAATGATAGAGAGAGAGAAGTTTGTAGAGAATTAAGAGATGATTCATGAGGAACAAGGCAATCTGCAATGTATTGTGAGAAAGTAAGATAGTAAGAAAGTACGATGGAGTGAAAGTTTCATTGTTTTACTATGTACAATGCAATCCCATGTACCGGTACTTCATTTATTTTGTTGGAAATGGAAATAAACGAAATGAAATGAAATGAAAAAGCTGAAGAGAAATAGAAATAGAATTAGTAAAAAGAGTGGAATTTAAAATATTCCCCACTATCATGTATCCAATTAATGAGGTATGCGAGCAAAATATAGGTGTTATACATTGTTTGATCAATATTTTGAAAAGCTTATAAAATCATATTAAAGGGTTCATACCTACAAACTTGGGCCCTCTTTCATTAAACTTCATATCAGTAACAACAGCTAAAATTCTATGACAAATTTGCTCTCGGCCAATCAAACGCAATGATTTGAGTAGCTTATAAATAACAGTTATTGCAACTTGTTATTGACAACAAGTTTTGTGAAACAGGGCCCAGATGGATGGAGGGATGGTGTGTTAGATAGAATTAGATCAATGATAATGACAGAACGACCCTGAATCTCGATCTGTTTCTCATTGATGCACTGCACCCCCCGAATCAGTCTGGCGTGTCTTCACTATCTCGAGATTGCCAAATATCCAGCTTTTTGAACTATCCCGATAGCAAACTATCCAGCTAATTTGCGTCTTCATCAGACCCAAGTAGCAATTAGCAGGATATTTGGTCGGGATTGTCATCCCCAGATATCTTGGGATAGTTTGCAAAATATCCCACTATTTGGCAAAATATCCAGCTATTTGTCCTGTGCGTCTTCACCAGACCGAAGACTCGCACTATGCACTAACGCTGAGCAAAATATCTTGTGCTAATTTCTCAAGGTCGAATCTCAAGCTGATAAAGACGTGATTTGTAACTTTGGGATTATTTCCCAAATCAGAAATAGCGGGCTATTTGGCAATCTCGAGCTGATGAAGACAGGCCTATTGATGGACTGCACCCCCGAATCAGTCTGGCGTGTCACTCGGGTTATCGCAGGCCTTGATTGGCTGCGACATATGGAGGTGGCCCGTCAGCGGGCATGTCAGCATCATTCACAGAAACCATCCTGAATTTTACTTGAATTGTCCAGTTGATGATGCAAGGAACTTGCTCAATCCATCTCGTTTTGGCCTCGGGAATGCAGGCGTGACTAATAAATGAGCGATGATTATGAAATAGAACATGAAGTTTAGTAACAGAAGGTTCTTAATATGTTTAGCTACCATTTGATTCTACAAATTAACTGTCAATGGCAAAGAGGTAGATAAGAATGTTTCGACACTAAAAGGACCTTCCAAAGATGAAGAGTGATTTTATGATGCTTACTCAATCTCTTTGATAGTTTGGCTTTGGGAATTCTTACATGATTAATCAGCAATGATTATGAGATAGAACATGAACTTTAGTAGCAGAAGGGTTTTAAGACCTGTAACAGCCCTTTAATACTTTTAGTCTGATAGTCTAATACTAATATGAAATGGGATATAAACTTGGTACCAGGATGTTCTTGGTATGAATAGAGACCTTTTGATACTGAAATAAGGGGCATTAATTCTGAAGCTGAGTGAAGGCAAAAAGTCACTGTCAGGCGTCACCAGATACTTACACAATCCCTCTCGTTTGGCCATGGTTTTGGGGAATACATGTGTGATTGATGGGAGGTGAATATCAAATAAAACTTAGTGGTAGAAGGATATTAAGACTTAAAATGACCTTTTGATACTAAAAAGGGCATTCTGAAGGTGAATGGTAATTTTCTGACACTTACTAATTACTATATATCTCATTTGTTTGACCTCAGGAATGCTTGAGTGATGAATGAGCTAGAATACAGAGTGGATTAATGTGTGTTACTATTACTATTAGTTTTGTCATTACTAATATTGGTTTGAAAGTTCTTATATCACATCCAAAGTTAAGAATTACCTGTAACAGTTTCAATGTTTATGGTTCACCCATCTCCCTAAAACACAAATTGGCAGACTAAAGTAAGCTGCCAATTTTCTGATCACCAGTAGTTGTTGTTTTGGCAATTTACTGCGTCGTATATGTCAGACAGCTGATGTTCATTACTGTAATTGGTTCATTATCGTTATTGTTATTCAATCATGAAATGTTTGTTTCTGTTTGTGTTATAGATGGTGCTTGAATCTACCACGGCAGGCAGAAGAAAGCATATGGGTACTCTTTTGAATGCTTGTCCTTCAACACTGGTAAGTAAAAAAAAATTATATTGAAATTTAAGACACCGTTTAACAATGCTAAATCTGAGAAGAATGGCGCTACGCTCAGTGTCTGTGATATTGCGCTTCAAAATGATCATGAAGTGCCTCAAAAAAAGCAAAAAATCTTTGAGTGACTGGTTTTACCATACTCATTTTCCCCAATAGACTGTAGTGTTATAAAAACCGAAATGAAAAGAAAAAAAAAAAAAAAAAAAAATCTATTTCCAATCATGAATATCTTGATAATCAGACAGGCGATCGGCTTGTAAATGTCATGGGATTCCTGACTGCCCTAAAGGTTTATAATTATGATTGTAGCATGAGCTAAAATCCAGGATTTTGTTTCAGAATCTGAGGCAATGTTACAGAGTCAATTTAAATCATCTGAACTTTGGAACCTGAAGGGTGCTAACTCATATTCTTTAACATCTAAAGACCAATGATTTATTAAGTCCATGCGGCTCTAACATGGAGTTGATGCTCTTCTTGCTCCAAACAGATGATAATAGGCAGGTATATTAATAGTCAAACCTGCTTTAGTGACCACAGTGATCAAAATGCAGTCCAGACAAAGTCTAGAGAACGATGCACTTATCTTATCAACAAGATTCCTTAGCACAACTTTTTTTATTTCTTCAATTGCAAAGATATGGAAAGTGAAATAAAATGAGAAGATGTGACAAATAACTTTTTATTTAATTGAATATTTGAGGTGGTCAGGATATGATAGTGGGAACAGAGACCATGTGCTGTATTCCAGCACCACCTTTTCATTGATTGAGTAATTGAGTATAGGGAAATATAAGAGAATAAATATTTGAGAAGGTCAAGAGAGGATAGTGGAAACAGAGACCATGTGCTGTATTCCAGGACTACCTTTTCATTGATTGAGTAATTTAGTATTTATAGGGAAATATGAGAGACTAAATATTTGAGAAGCTCTAGAGAGGATAGTGGAAACAGAGACCATGTGCTGTATTCCAGCACCACCTTTTCATTGATTGAGTAATTGTGTATAGGGAAATATGAGAGACTAAATATTTGAGAAGCTCAAGAGAGGATAGTGAAAACAGACCCAATGCATTGCTTTCTAGCACCTCCTCGTGTTTCAGAAGATGATGATGATCGGGTAGAATGAAATGTGCCCAAATTAGAGTATTATCGCTTGAACACCTGGGATAACCCCCTTCACTCAATCCTTGATCAGGTGTATTAGGTCCGTCCCAAGTCTGGCTGTATTCTACCCTGTCGCTAACTTCACTTCTGTCCCCTGTCTGTTCCCACTAGGCTGCTGTCGTTTCTTTCCCCTTCTCTCGCTTTCTTTCCCCTTCTCTCGCTTTCTTTCCCCATCTCTTACTTTCTTTCTTTCTCTATCTTCTCCATCTCTCTCTCTCTCTCTCTCTCTCTCTTTCCATTTCTCCCCCTGTTCATGGACCTACTGTGTTTATAGTCATACCCTCCCTCTCTTTCTCAATTTCCCTCAAAATCTTTCTTTGACCTCTATCTCTCTTTTCTTCTCCATCTGTGGCCATACTCATCTCCCTCTTCTCTCCGGTATCTCCTTTTCTTCTCTCGCCCTCTCTTTTCCCTGTCCCTTCTCCCCTACCTTCTCCCCTCCCTTCTCCCCCCTCTCTCTCCTCTCTTTCCTCTCTCCCCTCTCTCTCCCCTCTCTCTCCCCCTCTCTCTCCCTCTCTCTCTCCCTCTCTCAACCTCCTCCATCTCCTTTTCTTCTCTTCCCCTCTCCTCCTCTCCTCCTCACCCTCTCCCCTCACCCTCTCCCCCTCACCCTCTCCCCCTCGCCCTCTCTCTCCCTCTCTCTATCTCTCTCTTTCACATGTTGTCTTTCTATATCCTTCCATAGACATCTGTATCCCTTTCTTTGTCACTCTATTCTTCTTTTCAATTCTGTGTCATTTGTCAATTTCTGTTTCGATTAATGTTACCCCTATCATAGCTCTCTGTATTGACTTTACTTCGAATGTCTATTCATGATTCAATGTCGCTAAAGAATAGGCTTTGTTATCCTCGGTTATGTTTCGTTCTTTCAGAGTGATGTCCCTTTTCTCTTCTCCCCTTCTCCCCTTCATCTCGCTAGTCTGTTCTCGAGGTCATCATCATCACCCCCCTCTCTGTCCCTCTCTCTCCCTCTCTCCTTCTTTCTTCCCTTCTCTTTTTCATTATTATCCCTTGCTCTCCTTCTCCCCTGTATTCACACTATCTCTACTTTACTCTCTCTCCTTCTCTCCCTCCTCTCCATCTCTCTTTCTCCATTCTCTTGTCCCTTTTATCTCTATGTTCCCCCTCCTCTCAGTCTCCCCCTTCTTTCTTTTTATCTTTCACTCACTCTCCCCCTTCTCCCTCTTTCCCTTCTCATCTTACCCTCTTGTCTCTTCTCTTCCTCCTCCTCCTCCTCTTTTCCCTTCTATCCTCCTCTCTCCCTTCTCTCCATCCTCTTTCCCTTCTCCTCTCCCTCCTCTCTCTCTCTTCTCCTAATCACATCAGTCTACAGCAATCATCCCATCCCAGGTATTGTCTTTCAGCCCAATCCAGTCTGATCCCAAGCTTAGTCCATTCATGGTTTCCTGACATAAGACCCACCAGCACAAAGACCCAAGACCATGCCGTAGCACACTGGTAGTAGAGCAGAACAGACACGGGAGGCTCTGGGAAGGATTATGTTGGTGGGGAATGTGACTGTCTGGGGATTAGAAAAAATGACAGTTAGATTAAATAAGAATATAACTGTCCCACTCCCTGGCCCTTGGTGGAGCCCCTGTTCGAGCAACTGCAGAAGTAGGAGCCCATGTTTAAGCAACTGCAGAAGTAGAGCATACCAAGTCGGGATTACATTGTAAGAAATATCAGGGGATTCAAAAATGACAATTAGATTTTAGGAATAATCATAACAGGCCCACTTCGAAGCCATAAGTAGAGAGGGGTTGGTGTTTGGGGATATTGAGTCAGTGAACTGCAGAAGTAGAGCAAAACCCAGTTCAGACTTTGAATTATTATGGTAGTAGGGAACGTTTGAGAGGGAGAGAGTGACAGAGAGAGAGAGAGATGTGGGGGGGGGGGGGTAGTGTTTTCAAATTTCCAATAATCATGACATTCATCCTCTATGTGCACGGTGAGGAAGAATAATGACTTGATTTATAAGGATTATGTGGGATACGATTGGGGATTATTCCACATGTTGTCAGGGCTAGATTTTGGTTCAGTGGTCAGAAGTATGCCTACAAGTACAAACCAAAATCAGACGCCAATGGATTATGTGGTACTGGTAGGAAGTATCCAGGGGTTCAAGAAAAAAAAATGTCTGCAACTAACTGTTACAACAATTTGCCCCTAGCTTGGTGTAGAGGGCAAAATTGGGGAAGGGGGGGGGGGATGGATTACCATATAATGTGCATGATGTAGGCAAAATGACAAGTTGATTTGGAATACTTTCAATAGATAGTCAGGATTTTGATTCAGCTTCAGCTGTAGAGCAAAACCAAAAGTTCCAAAACAACCTTGAAGGATTATGTGGTATGGAATATATCGTCGCTGTTTTCACAAAGTGACGGTAGTGAAAAAAAAATGCATTCACTTTGCGTTACGATTTTCCTCACTACCGTCACTTCGTGAAAACAAGGACGATATGGGGAATAAAAAAAAATGGAATATTTCATTAAAAGTATTCTAGGCTGTTGATATAGAGGGATTTAGGGAGGGGCAGGGGAAAGGGAGGAATTGGACCCAATGAGCATGACAGTAAGCCCTTTTTAATGAAAAGGAAGAATATTGAGTACATTTATCAGGACTATGTTGATCTGATCTGATCAGATTGATACATAGTCAGGGTTACAACCCAATGTAGGTGCAGATAGAACCTATAATCGCATTATAATGTGAAAGGTAGGAAATACCAACGGGTATGTTGTACACATTGTAAAGGCCCTACTTCAAAATTGTATATATATATATATATATTTTTTTTTTTTTAAATAGCAATTCTAAACAAATATGACCAATCCCACAATATTCTTTATCAGCATCTGTTGTGGGGTATATTCTATGGGCAAGGCAATTTGAGTGTGAACGATCAACTCAAAATGTTTGAATCGTTAGCTTAGAGACCAAAGAGTGATTTGAACTGTTTTCATCATACAATGAAGTAAGTAACTGCCTTTCTGGCTCTCAACAGAAGATATATTAGGCGTGTCTTCACTATCTTGAGATTGCCAAATATCCAGCTATTTGAATTATCCCGATCGTAAACTATCCAGCTTATTTGCGTCTTCATTAGACCGAAGTAGCAAATTAGCTGGATAGTTGGTCGGGATAATATCCCAAGATATCTCGGTCTAGTTTGCAAAATATCCCACTATTTCCCAACTAGCGGGATAGTTTACGACCGTCTTCATTAGACCGAAGTACGGAGTCAAATATCCCGATCCCATCATGCACAACGATTTCCGGTTTTCCTCGCACAGTATGCGATCTATACACTGACCTCCGCTCAGCGCTGCGCTAGTACAACTAGTAAACACGGAAAACCGCAAACTAGACCGAGATATCTTGGGATATTATCCCGACCAACTATCCAGCTAATTTGCTACTTCGGTCTAATGAAGACGCAAATAAGCTGGGTAGTTTGCGATCGGGATAATTCAAATAGCTGGATATTTGGCTATCTCGAGATAGTGCAGACACGCCTATAGAGTGTTGCATTCATAAGTTCTTTCTACATGTTCAATTGTTCTTACAGGTATATGAGTGGAGGTGCTAAGTATTTCATTGACGTCTGTAGCCATTAACAGACCCTCACCTAACCTTTAAAATGCCCCTTATTTGCTCTGTAAACCAACGGCAATTAGCACTCTTGTGTGTGTACACACCAGGAGTTTACAAACATATTTGCGATGCCAGAATATTTTTTTCTCTTTCTGGAATTCAGTTTCCAAGGTTGTAGGGAGTAATTTCAAGGGGTACATATTTAGTATTAGGTGAAACATTGTGGCTGTTTTGATGTGGGAAGTCGTTTTTTTTTAAAATTGTCTGGTATTGATGTGAATTTCTCTGAGGAATCAAATTTAATACACAAACAAGACTCACTTAAGTATTTCTAAATGTTTGGTACAGTGTAATCATCAGCCTGTAAGTTATTAATTATAAAACAGAAAACGAGAATACTCAAAAACAGGAAAGTAAATCAAAACATTCAATTATGTGTATAATATAAACATGATTTTTTTACAGGAATTATGCTTATATATATGCTTGTAAGTGTAACCATAATGTTACGTATGATACTCTACATAATGAAATAGAAATGCTGAATTGTCATTTGATATTCAAGCAATTGCTAAAGTACACAGAATCGCTTGAGCATTAGCACTAGGGGAGGAATACCTAGCACAAGATTATTGTACCCGAAAGTAACTCTTCTCCTTCATTTCTTGGTCAATTTAGAAGGATTTGTAGTCGAGTTGTGTCCGACGGAAGCAGAAATATGTCTCTGCTCCTCGGCGAAGGGCTGCCAAATATTTGATAACAGCTCCACATGAATTCCGTTGGTATTTACAGACAGAAATGCCATATTTGCAGACCCAGATGAATTTCTGTAATAGGAGTCTATGGACAGGTAGAAAATACAGCATTGGGAGATATTTTGAAGATTTTTATAACCATACTTTATATTGTAAGGCATGTAGATGTAAAAATGTCTACTTATGCGAATTCTTGCCAAATGAAAATAGGCTATTATCATGTGTTATGAATATAGAAGAGGGTAGAGTGATAGAAACTAGAGCAATTGGGCATATTTTCAGGACTAGTGGCAGATTCACCTTTGAAATGGGAACAATAACCCTACTAAACGAAATACATGTATGAAGTTCCAATTGACATGGTTATCTACCGGTAATCGTATGCATTTTGAAGTTCTGATGCACAAAATTGATATACACTACAATATACATGAATCTTGTGAAATAGCATTTCATTTAATTTACTTGCCTATTAAAAAACAAAACTCAAATTTAGGTTGAAATATTAGAGAGGGAGGATGAGGAAACCTTCACTGTATCATTCATTAAAAAAAAAAAGGATTACACTTTGGTTTTCAGCACTCTTTAAACAAGGACTGGGTCAATCGGGCAATCGTTAGCTCCCTGTATGATCAGGCGAGGTCATTTGGAATCTAGTCCGCTAATGAAAGCTGAGAAGCCCTCTGGAGGTGTAATGACATTTGTAGGCTAATTATCACAGTGGACGGTGTGTTGATTTTAACAGCTAGTGTTTGTTTGTTGTGAGTTGTAGCAACAGCTCGACTACCCACATGCAGCTGGGTCTCTCTGTATAGATTGATCAACATTTTCTCTGGCTAGATTTCGTCGGCTGGCTGCCAGTGTTGGCTCAGTCAGTAGAGCGTCCGCCTCACAACCGGGAGGTCGTGGGTTCGAACCCCGGCCGCGTCATACCAAAAGACGTTAAAAGATGGGAGTTGTTGCTACCTTGTTTGGCGTTCAACAATAAGGGATAGAGCAACGTCGATCTGGCGCTGCTCAGTGGCTGCCGGGCTCACGATCAATTGGGCAAAAAGAATTTCCGTTTCGGTTTAATAAAATTTGGAGGGGACTATTAGGCTATTATTATTATTATTATTATTATTAATGCCGTTGACAGTACATAGCTGATACGGCCTTCTTGCAGGTAGCTGATAATTTGCTCTAGACCTTGCATATGGGCCCACTGGCTCAACTATGAAATGGTAACAAAATCCCTATTAAAGAAAAGGAGAAGCTCCAATTGGTATGGTTATCATAGCATTTGATGCACAAAATGAATATACACTACTGTCACATCTATAGCAGGGATCATCACCAACAGGCACCAGTGACATATGGGCCCCCGATTTTATAACTCTGGACTCCAAAATTTAGAAATGTTAACACATTTCAGTCTGGATTACCAACAAAGACTATGCATAACCCTTACCCTAAACCTTACCTAATGTCTATTATCGTATGGTTACCCATTGCAAGCTTGTATATCTTTGACAAGATAAGCCTGGAGCAAAAGTCAGTAGAAAAACTTTGGGATCCCCATTCTATTTCACTCATCTTATCATATTGTTCAGTGTGAAGAGTGTGACTGACCAGTGGCATAGAGAGGGCCATCCCCTGGTATTATTGCGAGAGGGGGCTACCTGGACTGGAGGGGGCTACCGGTCTTTCTTTTCTGGGTGAAAGAAATACATCTTTGAATTAACAAGGCCACTGATTTGGGGAAGGGTATGGGAGAGTTTCCTTCAATCTTTCCCTCATCCCCCCTCCCTCTCCTTTCCTTTCTCTTTTTCTTTTTCTTTCTCTTTCATTTTTCTGTTCATTGATTTTTGTTTGGGGAGGGGGGGGGGGTGGACATTAGCCCCTATGTTCCCTCCTGTAGCTACGCCCACTAACTGTGACATTGAGCTGAGTGTGTTTAGAGTTGTTGTCTTGGCCTTGGAACAGTCATGTTGAACAGGCAGTAAATTAAGGCCTTACCACTTCACATTATTAAAGGTCATCATGTGAAATAACAGTTTCCTTGTTTGAAGTACCTGAAGAGGGTCACTCTTATCCCCCTCTCTCTCTTTTGCTCTTTCTCTATATTCTTTCTCCCATCTCCCGCCTCTCTCTTGCTCCCTTTCCCAAGTCCCACCCCCCCTCTCTCTCTCTCTCTCTCTCTCTCTGTCTCTCTCTCATTTCTCTTACCACTATCACTACTTCTACCTCTAGCCCCCTCCCTCATTGAGGTCAGGGGGCATTAGCCTAGTTTTAGCCTGGTATTATTGTGTTGAGCTAGTACAAAATGTTTTTAACGTTTTACAAGATAGAAAACAGACGAAATTGTCACTGCATAAAGTAATCTGTTTGTTGGGGGGGGGGGGGGGGGGGAGGTGTCCCACTGCTTTGGTGATTTTCACAGGAATAATATTCTGAAGCACGCACTGCTATTATGCACTCATTAATCATATCTTATTGTCACAGAGAGCTAGAAGGGCTTCAAGTCATATAATTTTAAAGCAGAATTTACGATATGATAGATAATAGTCATTAACAGCCATATATCTTATGTATGCCTTAGTCCCTTCATGCATGTAAGTTGCGTGCAAGTTCTAGGGAGAGAGAGAGAAAGAGAGAGGTGAGCTTAGGTTAAAGAGAGAGGGACAGAGGAAAAAAGGTGAGAAATTGAGCGAGGGAGAGAGAAGGAGACAGAGGGAGAGAGGGAGAGAGAGAGAGAAAGAGAAGGGAAGGTAAGCTGACACTTGTGACAGAGAGAGCAGAGAAGAGAAGACTAAAAGCAAGAAATAGAAAGAGGGGGAGAGAGAATGAATCAAGAGATAAAGAGAGTGGGAGAGGTGGAGGGGAGAACAGAGAGAGAGAGAGAGAGAGAGAAAGAGTGGGAGAGGTGGAGGGGAGAACAGATACAGAGAGAGAGAGAGAGAAAGAGAGAGAGAGTGGGAGAGGTGGAGGGGAGAACAGATACAGAGAGAGAGAGAGAGAAAGAGCGAGAGGGAGAGAGCCATCAACTTAGCCGAATGATTAATGTCCATACAGAGCAATCACTAATGTAAAGTAGAGTGCCATAACAACAAGGCCAGTTGACAAATAGCTCACTCATTATTGATTTATGTGTACATGTAGTGGGTATTTCATCCCCCATCCACTTACACAGCTTTCTCCCTCACACTGGAGGCTATGGGGTAACACTTAATATCCCCCCCCCCATGTAATGTCTAGCTAGACCCAGTAAAATTGAATCTTTTTTGGGTATACATAAAATGAGAAGGGGGGGGGGGGCTCCAATGATATTTGGTATATTGAATTCTGTATCACCACCCCTCCCCCTCACATTAAAATTCTAAAGGGCCTATAGATTTGAACACAATTTATTTCAATAATATTTCACCTGTCCATGCATTGTTTACAGAGGTTCATGGCAAGTTGAAATAAATGTTGTTACTTTTTGTTGAGGGTTTGTCAGATTCATGAATATTTTATTTCTCCTAAAAATATCAAATACCACCCCCTCCCACTTCACAATACAAAGGAAAGAAAAAGAGGGTGGGCTGCAAAAAAGGGGAGTTTGAGGGCTGCAAAAAAACAAGGAATAAATTTTACTCGTACTTTAATTTGTATGCTCTTTCATCATTTCATTTATTTCAATTCTTGTATTGACTCTTATCAGTCTTTGCCGCTCTGTTTGAACTAAAAATCTTTTCTCCATCATCATAATGGATACTTAAATTTGCATTCTATTTGACTCCTACAAACCGATTTATTGTCAAACACTCTTTGTTTTTGAAGAAATCCGGTTGCAGTCGCTTACTGAGTCAATACATGCATGAGATTATCTATCATCCCCATATCTACATCTGTTTCTGGGCCCATCTGCCTTTTCTCTTTCTCTCTCCATTCCTAGATCTAGAGAACATCTTTGTCCCAACATCCTGTTCAGTTACCACCCCACCACACCCGCTCTCCCTCTCTCCATGTTTGTATAAGAGTCCCCCATGAATACATTGTCGCTATCATTTGCACATTTTCATGTTCTTCCCTGTATTTTCTTTATTCCCTGTCTCCCATTTTTATTTTGTCTGTGTCCCTCTTTCTTTCTCTCTCCTTGCTTTAAAAAAAATACTATTATGAAATTGAAGAGGGCACATGGTTTTGAATGGGTCCCAGATATATTTCTTGCCTCCCCTCATCACATTTATCATCTGGTCATGCTCTCTCTCTCTCTTTCTCTCTCCCTCTCTCTCTCTTTCTCTCTCTCTCTTTTATTTATTTATTTCTCCTTTTGTATGTCCCATCTCTCTCTAGATCCAGCCTACATTTTCCTTTTTACATTACTCTCCTCCTCTCCCTCATCACATTTATCATCTGGTCATGCTCTACTTTCTTTCTCTCTCTGTCTCTTTCTCATGTTCTCTTTCTTCTTTTTCATCTTCTTTATTCTTCTTTATTCTTCTTTATTCATTTGTTTCTTCTTCTGTATGTTCCATCTCTCTCTCTCTATCGAGCCTTCACTTTCCCTTCGTACCACGCTCTCCTCTTCTCCCTCATCACATTTATCATCTGTTCATGCTCTACTTTCATTCTCTCTCTCTTTCTCTCTCTCTCTCTCTCTCTCTCTCTCACTCTTATCTTTTCTTCTTTTTCCTCTTTATCTATTTATTTCTCCTTCCATATGTCCCATCTCTTTCTCTCTCTACCCAGCCTTCACTTTCCCTTCTACATCACTCTGCTCCTCCCCCTCTCCCTCATCACATTTATCATCTGGTCATGCTCTACTTTCATTCTCTCTCTCTCTCTCTCTCTCTTTCTCTCCCCCTGTCATCCTTTTCTTCTTCTTTTTCTTCTTTCTTTCTTTCTTTCTTTCTTTTTCTAGTATGCCCCATCTCTCTCTCACTCTCTGTCCAGCCTTCACTTTCCCTTCATACCACGCTCTCCTCCTCTCCCTCATCACATTTATCATCTGGTCATGCTCTGCTTACTAGCCCGCTCTGCCTGCCCTGCCCTGCCCCCACCTCATCATGATTGCTGACAACCTTTCATAAATCTTCAACCAACTAATGATTATGATCCACTTTAAAGGTACTATGTCCCATTTGCAGGTTATTGATTTAGACAAATGCTCATGTACCTTTACAGCTCATTTTATACATGTTATTACCAAAGAAAAAAAGAAGTCAGTCAGTCACTCAGTGTGTTAGAAAGTAAACGGGTTTCCTTGCATAATTTGAATATTAGGCCACTGCTAATGTTTAAATTGCACAGATAGGACATACGTGACATATTCATAATTCCTGCAAAGTTCTACAGAATTGAATGTTGGCTGCAAAAGGGACATAGTACCTTTAAAGGCTGAGATATGGTTTTACAAGTGTATTGCGGATTCTGATTGACTTGAAATTTCGTCCATGAATCAAAGACATGAGATGCTAGATATTAGAAGATAGAACCCTGTCCAGATGTTGATGTTCTTTGACCGCTGTGAAATTGAATGTAGGCCTACCTTTTTCTTCCATGAAAGTAAAAAGACAAACAAAAATGAAAATGAAACAAAACCAATTCGGAATCATTAAAAGACCAAATGAACAAAGACCAAGTAAAAGTTTCAGAACAAGAAGAAAAAAAAACTTCACTGTTGTTTAGAGAGTGAGCATTTAAATACACAGCATAAATCAGTGGAATGTGGGCCAGTGAACATTTAAAAAAAAACTCCTAAGGTGGGTTTTTTTATTCTATTTTTTGGTGTGTTTATGGATAGTTGCCTAGCAAATTCAGAATAAACTCTGGAATGTTTTTTTTTTAAACGATGGTTTTTGCTTGCGGTGTAAATGCCCCTTATATATATCGTCATCCTTTTTCTATTTGAACTCTGTGTTTACTCTTTTCATGCCAGGAGACATATGAAAAGTGAAGTAATTGCTTTATTAAGTTGTGAATAATTTACAAACAAAGGCAGCGCACCAATATTAGCCAAAGCGATGGCACTCAAAAATATACAAATTTGATTTCTCGTGGGAGGCTGGGGGAAAGGTGAATGACTGGTTCTGTCCAGTCAAGCGTTGTCTGTAAATTGCTTTGCTAATGAATAATTGAATTCACTGAAAAGTGATTATATTTTATTGAAATGATATCGGAGATACCTGCTCCTGGTATATGTTTTTTAAGAGCGAGAAGGGTGTTAACTCTGTGTTTTAAGTCGATGAAGTTAATGCCTTTCTGCCTCTGAGAGGATGATGGCTTTGTTTTAATAGGAAAGATGAGGGTGAAGTTATCTGCTTGAGGTATAATTTGATTGACTTTGCTTCGAGCATGGACCTGTGAATCGAGTGACATCTTTTATTTATATGGGTGGGACTGGGAGGGGAGAGGTGGGCTGAAGAGAGTAAAGAAAAATACAATCAGGGATAAGTAAGTTTAAGATTGATTCGATTATGACTATGAATAGAAAGAACCCCTTTAAGGGTTAATGAAATTCAATACAAAAAAGAGAGAAGATATCATAAGGTGAAAGGTTAATACAAAGCACTTTGATATTAAAAGAGAGCTCACCAACTTGAAGATGCGCTTTTTTCTATTAAAAAACAGAACAAAAGAAAAAAGTTATGATTAAAAGGTAAACATGCTGTGAAGTGTGAATGAGTGTTAATCATTAATATAAAAAAAATTTTGCCAGTGCACAATAGAAAAGATATTGGTACAAGTGTATGTAATACAAAATTGAAGAACAATTTTCTTAAAAACACTTCGTTTTTAATTAAATTTAATTTAAAAAAAGTGGGGAGGGGGGGGGGGGAGAGAGAGGACAATTGGAAATAGGTTACATACTAGAGATGTAGGCATAGTTCAAGTGAAATTGTAGATATGAAGTGTCCATCGTGTGTCGACCTCATTTTCAAAAGATTAAAGTTTTTAATTCAATTCAATTTAAAAAAGGCAGGGGGGGGGGGGGTGGAGAGGACGAGTGGAAATAGGTTATATGCTAGAGATGTAGGGGTACTTTTAATGAAATTGTAACTATGGAGTGTCCATTCATTGTTTGTTGACCTCTTTTTGTAATGTTTCACTTTTTCTTCTTAACAGATTGTTATAATTGGGTGTGCTAAATACGGCAGATATATATATTCCACTTGCTTTTTCAGATACTTGAGTTCTTTGTGAAGTAAATCCTATTAGGTGTTGATAGTCAGGAATAATTTGATTTAATTTCTCAATGAATTAGATATAATGGATTGGTGGTTGAGGGTGAGAGCCAGCACAGTATGGTATCTAGGGACTCTTTGAAGAATGCCCAGCAGACGACAAAAGATTATCAGACGTAGAAAGATGTGTAAAATCTTTTCGCTCTTGGTTGACCTATATTGAATACACGTGCATTGTGTCCATGAACATGTTCCCATTAGGTACCTATTGTGCTCGTTTGGAAAGCCCATTTATCACGCGAGGGGAAGTCGAGTGGAGCAATGAAATAGATTGATGTTCATTTCGTGCCAATTGTTGGTTGATGGTAGGCAGATAGTTTGTCTAATTCCAGGCTGCGGTTTGAATGATCGTCTCCCAATCCAATTAGCGTGATCGCCGTAGCAACCCGTCTGAGCTTGGGGAAATTAGCGCTGCCCCGTGGCGTGAGGCGGGCATCGTTTCAGGCTGATTTATCCTCCCCCACCTACGAGGTGGATGCTCTCTCTTCCTTGCGCTTTCTCAGACAATGATTCTCTCGAGCGTGAGGGCGGCAGTCTTTTCAGCGGCGCATCCCAAATCAAATCTCCCACCCATCCCCCTCCTCCTCCTCCTCCTCCTCTTTCTATTCCAAGATGGAGGCAGTATAATTGGCTTAACACACTTGTTTAAATTGCCTCGACACTTCTTCTTCCCTCCGCACCAGCGTGAGCCCCGGAATCCTTTTGATGGCGTAATCTAAGCGTCTCCCCGAACACCTTTGTCTCGCGATCCCGGGCTCTGTGGCTGGTCCTCCCGTTAACACCCGGCAACCTCTTTCTCGCGGCATCCCAAGCGATGCAGGCCCGCATCCCTGGCGTGTTCCCTATTGATCTTGAATCAATCCATCAATAATGCGTGGCCTGGTGTGCGACTCACTCACGCAAACATGCTGGTGAAAAACAGTGGAAGGGAGTGGGGCTTCGGTGGAAATGAAAGGGAAATTTGGGGATGGGAATGTGTTGATAATTGATCGAGGTATGTTTTGACACTCCCTAGATCTTAGCTGCTGATTGGGTTATTGTCATATAATCTTCCTCAATCATGGATTCGTGGTTTGACTTGATTTTCCTGGTGAAGGAGCAAGAGAGAGAGAGAGAGAGAGAGAGATAGAGGGGGGGGGGGGGGGGGAGGGGAGATGTCTATGTCCAAAAGTGCATTCACTGTGCATATGATAGGGAATTAGAAAGATAAGAAATCCTTTGTGCTGTGTGAATTATATTCTACCTGTTATGTATACTATGTACGCTTTTGATCATGTAATTTCCCCCCAAATAGTTGATGCAATCGGCCTTTTATTTGTTTCATATCTCAAGTTATTATTTTGATTCTAATGTAAGATGAGACATAATTGTTCAGTGTGAATTATCTTTATTGTTCCTGATATCTCTTTGTTGATTATTTCATGTATTTTTTAATTTCTAGGCATTTTACTATGATATCACAATGTTATTATTTATTATTGAAAATGTAACATAGAAGTGAAATACAAGATTGAAAATCATTAAAAACATAATAATGATAACACTCAGGGTATATGAGATAACATGTTGAAAAGTTTCACCCAATTTGTTGCATCTGCGTAGATGAAGGTCACCAGAAAGACACAAGCAGTACGCGCTGGTCTGACGCGTGTTCATGCGCGTGTTGGGACAAGTCGTGTACATTTTGGGGCTTTTTTGCTGGCCTCAGGTACAGCGCGCATGACCTCGCTGCATGCGCTGCGCTGACAAACGTACCAATTTAGCGATCAGTCTGAACCAAAAGATCACATTATATCAATCATAAATAATCTATCAATTTTTATTTCTTATAAGCTTTTAAATATAAGGAATAAATAATCACATGCAAATATGATAAACAACTGAGTGCTAAAACGTCGAAAATATTAAAATAAAATGACATTGCGTTTGCATAAGCATTCGTTGCATGTGTTTACATGCGTAATCAAAATTGGCACAGATTACCGAGTACTTCGTGACTCTAAAAAAAAGCACTTATATTCACGAAAAAGGCCCGAATTCTGTACAGCCAATAGGAAGGACGAATAAATAGGTCAAACAATGTACTCGTACTCTTCTATTAGACATTTTCACTGGTTCATTTCCGCCACAAGAAACACTTCTAACCAATCAACAAAAAACACCTTGTCACCGTGGTTCAACATCTTTTCCCATAGACATACGTGTAATATGGGCCTTTGTTATTTTTAGTGAAAAGAAAAAAAGGGTGTTTTCAAACAAAAAAGGCCAGAATTCTACAGAAGATACGATAAAAATTGTGTGGGCAATAGTTTACATGCTTATTCAATATTTACTTTCTTTTTCCTCTGGCTCGATACGTCAATCGATGTAAAAGATATGGGTAATTATAGAAGTAGAAATTCAAGGTTTTTGTAATTAATGTACACAGGTCTATGGAGAAGGTTTTGCTCGCACTCGCGGATAGACATACGCGCAAAATGCAACAAACTTTTCGGTATGGATAACTTACAACTCATATTTTTTCTTTTTCTTTTGTCATTTCAGAATTCCTTCTGGAGATGTCTCAATAATTCAGCCTCTGGTGAGTACCAAAAAGATCTGGTGTTATATTATTAGTTTATTACCCCCCCCCCCTCTCCTCCAATCTCCTTCCAAAGTCCTCTAGCTGCCCCCCCCCCCAATTCTAAGTGATGACAGGCATTCAAGTTGGCACTAGCTAGTAGCATTCAGCTATTAGCCTGCCCCCGAAAAATGGAGCCAAGTTTATTTTCCCAGAGCCTCGATTGGATTTGACCACCCCAAGTTCAGGCAAGGCTTTCCAATATTTACTTGATTTACAAATCCATGTGGTTGTTTTTTTCCAATGTGTGTTTATTGTTGAAACACAAATCTCAATCCTCCCCCGTCATTCCGAGACTGCTGATATGAAACGAGGAGGAAGAAGGAATTGGGACGTCAAGAATTTTGTGACGTTTTTGAGGAAATACATGTTTAGTAAGGTAGATAGGTAAGGTTGGTGAAATATGTCGCGAATCCCCCGGATTTGGGGATAGCCTGTGAGCCTCAGAGTCCTGTCAAGTCCAAATATACAAATACAACATGCAAGGGAGTGATGAAGGTTCATATCATCTTCTTATAGGCAAGAAGGGCGTTAACTCTATGTAAAACTAAATGAATTATTGCCCTTCTGGCTATCAGCAGACAATACCTTAAGCTAGATCTGGGCAAAACATGATGCCTAGAATAATCTCTAAGCTTGATCTCTGGATAAATTGATAATCGGTAATTATCCAATAACTATAAGTCCAGCTCTAGGTACCAATAGATCACCACAAATACCACGCATTTCTAGAATTAAACAGTTGGGGAAAACTTTCATTTGTTTTTTGTTATGATCAGGCCTTGACTACCTATCATGAAGTAAAAAAGAACAGAAAAGACAAGAAGAAAAGAGAGAAAGAAAGAGAGAGAAAGAAGAGAGAGAGAGAGAGAGAGAGAGAGAGAGAGAGAGAGAGAGAGAGAGAGAGAGAGAAATACACTTTCTCTAGGTCAGTAGGTGTGAGTTTGAGTGACAGGAAAGGTGATTTTAATGACTGGTGTAAATGTCAGATTTGAAGATCCCACAAGGCTACATAAACTTCCTAAGGTTGTTAACATGAGGCTAGTTCACACTTCACACTATTTCAGAATTACAAATTTTTTAAAACTCTCCAAAGGGTTATTCAATGGGTAAAATCCCTTTTTCTGGTCTCTGTCTCCATCATATTTCTCTTCCTTCTCAAAATCTCCTCTGTTACATTTCTTAACTTTTTATCATCTCATCTTATGAATCTTTCTTCACCCTGCACCTCCCCCCCCCCTTTGCCATAAAAAAAAGAAGAAGAAAAAGAGAAGAGAGAAGCAGAGACTTAAATGCATTGTTTAACAATGTTTCCAGTTTTACAAATCTGAGATGCATGGCCCTATACGTGTTATCAGTGTCTGTGATATGGTGTAATATTGAAGCCAAACAAAAAATTGCGCTTCAAAATGATCAAGAAGTGCTTCAAAAATTGAAAAATCCTTGAGTCAACAGTTTTACCATACTCATTTTCCCCAATAGACTGTAGTGTTATTAAAAACTGTTCAAAACTCTTTGGCAAACGTTTTTTGACATTTCTAATTTTTTTAGAAATGTCAAAAAACGTTTGCCAAAGAGTTTTGAACAGTTTTTAATCATAAATATCTTGATAGTCAGACAGGCGATCGGCTTGTAAAAGTAATGGGGTTCCTGACTCAACTAAAGGTTTATAATCATGATTGCAGCATGAGCTATAAATCCAGGATTTTGTTGAGAATCTAAAGCAAAGATAGTTAAGAAACCCATCCCTTTAACTACATTAGTCTAGCACACTTGACATTAGAATGTGACAGACGGTAGGCAGGTCCCCTCTACCTCCCCTTCCATCTCAAGAGTTACACAAACATTTATTCAGGAAGGAAGATTTCCTTCGGTCATATAAGAAAGAAAGCAGAAAAGAAAAAAAGTAGGTAGGCTAGATCCAACATTTGCACTGGCAATAACCTGCCAGAGGATTCAATAGACGCGCAAAGATATAGGGCAGGTACACTGTAGAGACATCAAGATCCCGACAGAAAGGGGGTACGTTTCGGCACAAAAGACGATCTGAGTTTGCTTTTGAGTTTTTAGGGGTCATTGTCATTGTCACTCTCCCTTGTTTGTAGACTTGGTTCAATATTTAAACTAACCTTGTCAAGAGAATGTGCGGTTTTAATGTTTGGTGAGGCTATATAATACCTCCCAAAGGGACATAACAAAAACACAAATGTATGTGCACCTGAAATCAATACTGATTGGGACATTAGCCTACGTGGATGATCCTGTGATGGTATATGATGTCATCGCTATAATAATCACAGAGCGAAATCATGTTTTTGTCAGTGGCATTAGTGGATCCTGCAACTCACATATATATTATACTCTCAATACTATATTTATCCCTATAGTGTACAGTTAGTTTTTGTTGTTCTTAATGGTACTTTGCAATTAAAACAATCAATGAAACATGATTACATAGGTTTTTCATATGCAAGGAACATAAGTAGGTCCGTATTCATGATTGCATTGGGAAAAGTAATTTTGTGAAGTTCTTTTTTTTAGGTGGCATGACATCACCCTCCTACCTGCATGTCAGTGGAAAGTATGTAATTTAAACTCTGTATACAGAGTCTCTACAAACTTAATATTGTTTTACCTGAGTGCTACGAAAGCATGTGCTTGTAAGTAAGCAAAAAGGGGACCCACGGCTCTAAGTTCTCTCCAAGGGACTTGGTAATGAGGCTTAGTTTAGTGCCTTACCAAAGGTTACTAGTGCATCAAATTGGTTTTGAACCTGGGACCTTCTGGATACGAGACCACTGCTCTACCACTGAGCCATCACGCCTCAAGATGAAAATGAAGAATGAACACAGACAGACATACAAGGCACTTG
The DNA here is from genome assembly GCA_035222895.1 of Strongylocentrotus droebachiensis. Lineage (NCBI taxonomy): Eukaryota > Metazoa > Echinodermata > Echinoidea > Camarodonta > Strongylocentrotidae > Strongylocentrotus > Strongylocentrotus droebachiensis. The sequence goes on along the minus strand of JAVYIG010002525.1, from coordinate 180,594 downwards.
GTCTAGTGGTCACTTGTTGAGTCTGTCTGTACAGGGTTCAATGTAGTAGGTCCATGGTTCAATTCTGAATCACGTCCTTTGGATGGAGACATTGAACATCGGTCTGCAGATAGAACTTGATAGATCTGATAGGGACACTGACTTAATCCGATTACATGCCTTATACAGAGGGACAGGTGGACTTTTAGATTGAGACACATGGGTGGAAAGAGGGGACAGACAGACAGCCAGAGAGCAAAAAAAAAAAAAGAAGAAGGTGGGAGTGAGTATTAAGGAGAAGACTGTGGTAGAGGGAGGGGAGAGAGGGAGGAAGGGGGAGAGAGGGAGGAAGGGGGAGAGAGAGAGAGGAAGGGGGAGAGAGAGCAGAGGGAGAGGATGGGCGGGGGGAAGAGGAGAGAGGAAGGAGGGAGGCTGAAAAGAGACAGAGAGAGACTGAGAAAGAGAGAAACAGGCAGACATGCAGATAGACAGATACAGGGTCAGAAACAAAGAGAGAGAGAGAGAGAGGCAGACACAGAGAGACACACTCTGTAATACAGAGAAATAATGAAAAGAAGGGGGAAAAAGGAATAGCAAGAGATTTAGAAAAAAGAAAGAGTTTGAGAGGAGAGAGAAATAGAGGGAGAAACGGGCAGACATAAAGACAGATACAGGGACGAAAAACAGAGAGAGAGAGAGACAGACAGAGAGAGAGAGAGAGACAGATCAAGTAATAAAGAGAAATAAGAAGGGAAAAAAAGAAAGAGTTTGAGAGGAGAGAGAAATAGAGGGGAGAAAGGGTTAAGGGCTAGGGAGAAGAAACCAACAGAAGGGGGGAAACTTCAAGGGTCATGGTCTAGGAATGTCAACAGTAAGCGAATTCAAAAATCCAACAAAAGGAATAATAGTTTGCACTCTTTGTCAGCCCCCGTGATTGTAACACTGTTTTTCGGGGAGTCGCAGCAAACCAAATTTCTCTGTTGTTATTATGAGGGGGCCCGGTGTGTATGTATATACTCTGACAAACAACATATACGGAAAGAGAGGGACTTTTTCTTTTTAGCCCAGCTCTCCGACAATGTTTGAACTCTGAGAAATCACGTACCTGTAGGGAAACACACAGACCGCACTGCTCTTGCTCTTTTTGTTTTCATTGACATGCACATCAGTCATCTATCATTTTTCATTTCTTTCAGCCGAAAATGCAAATTTGCTTTGATAAAACTGGATTTCTCTGTAGACTTTGCAGTAAGGTTGCCCTCTTCTTGCCTCCCTTTCTTTGTTGCTGTTTTACTTTGAAGTCTTTTTAAGTCCTAAGAGTCCTCTAATGCTCAAACTTTTTTGCCTTCCTGTTTTTCGGAGCAAACATCGTTGCCAGACAATGATCGATGCTTGCTGCAAGAGCCCCCAATTCAAGTTTTTTTTTCTCCCTAGTTTGTTGAAGACTGAAATAATGAACTATCGTATTTGTAGTACCGGTAGTTGGCCTAGACTTCTGGCAAGTGACTAGATAAAGAAGTCCATTCCATTGTATATCTCTGAATAATTAAAATACAAAACAGGCAGTTCTTCAAACCTTAAGGCTATGGAGAAATCAGTAAAATGTATAAATTTAAAAAGCTAATTTCTGTACACGATTTTGTTCTCAAAACATTATGAGTGCCAACATTATATCCAATATTTCACAACATAGTGCTAAGAATTACACACATTTCATTTTAATTTTGTCTAATACTCCAACTATATTTAAGTGTAAAGAATGATTGTGGATAATTAAATTCACTGATTTTGTAAATCAACTATAATAGGAGATAAATGATTAATCATGATTAATATTTCAACAAACAGGTTAAATTGGTTGAAGAATACCATTCAATTCATAAATAGATGTATACAATAATCCACTTTGAGCTGTATAGGTTGTCAAGCGCTAGAGATTTGCAATAGAATACAAATATTTTTGAGAACACAGATACAAACTTTAAGTGTTAGATACCAAGTGACTAGGCTATAGGTTCCTGAAGAAAAATACTCGTCAGTAATTTGTCAAATAAGAGGTAACTACACTTGATGATAATCGACGTTGATGTAACATTAATTGAAATATTTGCTACACTTAACCATGAATCAGATCTAGAAATTGGAGCCATTTATCACCGAAAAATAAGTAATCATCTCTCCTCTCTCTCATCCCTGATTTATTGTAATCATAGTTTCTTTTTTCCTTTCAACTGATGAGAGTTTGGTACAGGCATAAAGGATGGGATGGGAAAATTTATTGTTGAAGGAAAAAAACACCCTAACACGATTGATATCCTTGTTCTATTCATGTCAGAGTATTGGGGGCAAAGTGATTAATTTCAGCCGATTCAGCCAGTCGTTGAACTATGTTTTTAAGCCCGTAAATGTTTTCTTGAAATTAACTTAATGGTAAGGCGGAGGCCAGAATGATTGAGGTAGTTAGAGGCTCGGAAATGGCAATGACAATTGCCAGTATTTTTCAACAATATTTCTCTTCACGGAGCGGGTTCGTGGCATGAATAGTGCAATCAGGATCGAAGGCACTGAAGCGCTAAGCCTATTTTACGCTCCCCAGTCTCCCATTATGCGACGTATTCATATCGTAATGAAGTTTACCAGGGCTATTTGTCATGATCAAATTGACGTGACAACAAAACAAAAAGAGAGAAAAATATGAGGGATTGTGGATTGACGTTGTGAATCGGTCTGCGTAATTTGTCTTCCCTGCATCGTTTCATCCACACAGAAAGAGGAGAATACCAATGACATGTGTTGCACAGAGCGTTCTTTGCCGCGAACAATACCACGTTCATCATAGCGTTTTACAATGCGATGAATCGATCAATGACAAGGGCGGCTGGACAAGCCCATACCCGGATTAAAAGGCAGACACGTAGATTTACGTTCCATCATCACAGATTTACGAGGATCACGAAAGAAATGGTATCGCGTAACGAGCATTTAACTATAAGGCTTGATTGTGATTAAGCCATACAACGCATCACCTCTTCCTCCCTCTTTCATGGCGTATAAGGAATTTCAATATCCACCATCTGTAGAACCAGAAGCACTCTAAGGGTTAATAAGACTTAGTCATACCTGAAATTCATTTCAATTCAATTCAACAGTTGGTCGAGGGACAAATCTGAATTTTAAGGCGAATAAATCCCTGTTGATTAGAAGCACATCCCATTGTAATTGATTGTATTTTAGGTCCAAATCCCTCTCTATTCTGCCCAAATACCTTCCTAATGAAGCCTATTCAGACGCTGATCTGCAGTTAGATAGGTATTATATACTCATGTCATTTCATTTCCGAAATACAAATTAGACGGGATGGTGCAACAGATGTCATTGGAGGTTGTTGTGCAGTGATTGTTATTGGATGCATATTGATTTTACGAATCATGTGATGTGATAGGATTTTGTTATTGGTTGTTGCGGTCACAAAATCATCAGGATCATGTAGCGCATGACGTAATGCAAAGAACTTTATGAGAATATCATAATCAATGTTGATGAAGATAATGTATGATTAAAAGTCTATGTAACTTTCTTCCTTTTGTAGTTCATGAAATGTCACACATCATTTACTGTCCGATATTTTTCTTTTAATATCCAAACTTTTCATCATATAATGGGCTGTGAGGAATGTCTTTAAAGTTGGCACAACCAAATTAAATTGTATTTGTACTACATGACTTAAAGTCTGGACGAAACACAGTGTAATGGTATCTCATAGGATGTTAGTGTATGGACTCACTGGCAGATCCGGGAGGGGGCACAGCCAACCCATGCTCCCCCTTTAAAAAACCAATGTGGTAAGCTTTAGATACATGAAAAGAACAAAATGTGCCCTTTTTCAAATTGGCACAAAAGGCACCTTAAAAATGTGATAATTCTTTTCTCTTTTTTTGTTTTGCTTGCTTTTCAAGCGTTTTCGTTTGAACAGCGCCCCCCCCCCTCCTTACAAAAAAAACGTCCATCCACCCTTGTGTGGACTTACCTCATTGACCCATGCATTCTTTACACTCAAACAACCCCAGTTAGATAGATCCCAGGGTCTCTTTTTTCCTTTTCTTTCATTGGAGGTCCTCAAGTGCTCCTCCTTCCTACTGTGTAACCATGAATAGAGGCCAAATTGACCCAAATACCCCCCTTTCTCTTCCTCTTGTTTGTATTCAAACTCCACAAACTCCTGGCCGCTTACAGCTTACAAATGAAGGCATTGTTTACTAATGGCCGCCGATCTCTTGCCCCGACACTCCATGACAATGGGCCGGTCTTCTGCACATGAAAGAAGAAGCCGCCGTGCTGTCCATTAGAGCTCGTCTCCTACCAAACTCCAAAGCCCTCTTGGTCCTCTTCTTGCACCCCTCTTCTCTCCCCTGTTTATCCCCAGACCCCCCCCCCCCTTTCAATCCAAATTTCTTAAATCAACTGACAAACGACAGACAACTCTTGATTACTGATGAAGAAATGAGTACATTTCAGGGCCTTGTCTCGTATAAAAAGAAGAGAAGATATCCTCTCATATAAAAGCCCTTGGCCCAAGCTTGTTTGGTCCTCTCCTTGCACCCCCCTTCTCTCCCATGTTTATCTCCAGACCCCCTTTTCAATCCAAATTTGTTAAATCAACTGAAAAGTGATAGACAACTCTGATTACTGATCAAGAAATTAGTAGATTTCAGTGCCTTAACTTCTCTTTTTTAAGAGTTGATTCAAAAGTTTTTTTAAATGCAAGATGGAAATCTTTCTCTCTCATCAGTTGTCATTGCTGTCTTCTTTATGAATGAAAGAACTCAATATAGAATTGTAAAGCCACATGAAATACAGTTTGATGACGCAGTAAACTGCCTAAAAATATTGTATTACCGGTATATCACTCATATGAATGGAAGTGGTTGTACAGAGTGATGTATTATATTGTATTTACATAGAATACTCTTGTGTACTGTTATCTGTATTCTGTAAGAATTCTATAGAATGAAAATTACAAAAGTGAAATGAAACTGAACTGAAAATTAGTCCATCTTAAAGTTTTAACTTCACGGTTAAATTAACTTATACCTAGTCACTACATCAAAAGGATGATGTTCACGATGCATGCAGCTCTTATGAGTGACACATCTCAAGAAAATCATTGACATCTTGTGGGTCATCTTCCTGCTGACTTGCATTCCTCTAAAGACATCCCCCCTGTCGGACCTTGGACAAAAGAACAAATTGCTTGGGCTTGTCTTCCTGCATTTCCTCATAGGACAATCATGGCGGCCATTGTTCTTTGCCACCTTTTCTTGGATTCACTTGAGCCTCCCAGAAAGCGTTCGTAAATCCTCCTTTTCAGATCAATTCTATCAAGGAATGTGGATGGTATTCTGTCCGTGGCTGAGATGAAGTGATGCTAACTAGCTCGTCAAACGGATGTCAAGATTTCTGTCTTTCCGTCCAGTTTGATGATTGATGAAAATAAAGGACCTAATCAGATATATGGTTGACTTGAGATCAAAAGAATAAAAAGAAGAATAAAATCAGCATCTCCCAATCTCCTTATCTGATTTGGTCTTCATCTTGTTGTCAGTTCATTGAAAAGGAATCGGTTAATAATCCAGTATCGTTAAGAAGATTCCCTCTTCCCATTTAAAATGGCATGAAGCGAATGAAGGGAATTTCGCCAGTCATTCTCTTTTTCTCATAGGATATAGATACCACTATAATTATAAATTATTTCAATTCTACTTTGCATTAACCTGACATCCTTGGGCAACCTATAGGCAAACATATGTCATTGGACATTCAAATTAAAAACTCCTGTCTTGTTTATTAGGCAAGCAAAAGAGATAAATACATATGCTTATTAGAGGGAATTGTTTTCAGTGAGGTCTTTTAGAACATTCCAGCATTGCGCTTTGAAGGCTGTAGTCTTGATGTATCTCTTACAAAATGATACAAGTAATTTATCTTTTTTCATTGAAATTATATTTCTGTTTGTATGCATCTTATTTAATGTACTCAAAAATGTATAATTATGTAAAATTAAGAAATATTTGTTACTTTATGTATATGATTTTGTTCTATTTTGAAAATGCAGAAATAAAAACAAACAAACAAGTTAACTCCCTTCTGGCTCTCAACAGAGGTTGTAGTGTACATATACAAATATTAGTTTGACCTTGCCTTTTGACCTTACCTTGCCCAGTTAAGTGACACTTACTGTCATTTGGCTGTAATGTCCTTTTAGTGGGGAGCAGACAAAATGCTTATTTTGGTGGTTGCATCCAAGATTCAAGAACGTCCAAACATCCTACTTTGAAGGCCACCGTCCATTCCTTGGACCAAAGGTCGGCTAAGGTCACCCATTGACCTCATTTTCTCAGGACAGGACCTTAGGGACACAGTAGATAGAAGATTTATGGCTTGTTTCTTGAGAAGGGGCATGTGCAGCTTTGAGTATGAGATGTGCATGTATAAGGGGAGAGGAGTAAACGACCACAGACCGTATACACATCAGGGAAAAAATTAATATTTATTTTTCGGGGGCTACTTTTCAAGCTTGCCTGCCTGAAAATAACATTCTAAAATTTGTTTTGCATTGAACTCAATGTAAATTAATGGGGGCTCTTTTCTGATTTTTGGGGGCTCTTTTGGGCATTTTGGGGGCTTTTTCGCTCTAAGCCCCCGTGTATTTTTTTCACTGATACACATTCAAAGGAGTTTTTATGCTGAAGCTCATTGTATTCTCGCATACCCAGTACACGAACCCTTTTGTTTTTTACTTGCTTGTTACTGCTATAAATCTACAATATTATCATGACTAATTATTAAAACTACCGATATAAATGCTCATACACTCAACACATTCTTTTGATGTTTAATTACCCCAGACCCCACCCAGCCCATCCCAATACTCTTCCCCCGACCCAGTAAAAGTTGACATGCCTGTCTCTTGCCATAGTTTGTTTATTCTTGGAGGAAATTCCTGCCCATAAATGTGTGGGTAGTATGCACTATACATGCCCCATTATCTGACCATAAACAATTTGTAAATGGCTGTATATGATGCTGTGAATCATTTAGCACAGGCTCATTCACACCGCAGAAAAACTGTTTTGAAAACCATCATTTTTCTATAACCCCCATTTACACAACTTGAAAAACTTATTTATCAAACAACCAAAAATAGTGTTTGCTAATTCTGGTTTTTGGAGAGTTGTGGCGCATGTGTGACTTGTCGCTGTTGTGTATGCAATTGCATGGAATCGCAGTGAATCAAAGAGACTCACATTTATGAGCAAAAAACCAGTGGAGTTTCAGCTGGAGCTTTAAAAAAACGCTCCGGACGTCAGTTTGGGTAAATTTGGGTTTATAGTCATGGTTATTGGTAGTTGCCTAGCAACTTCCTATGAAACTCAGAAATATAAGAAAAATCAAGGTTTTGGGCCTGTAGTGTAAATGGCCCTACTTATACGTTTGTGATTTAGTGTAATTGCTCCTGCTAAATCAATGCATGGTGTTTATGTTATATGGAGTGATCTGATACATCTGCTGCATGAACTTGTTATATGAAAGGTAGTAAAAACTCTGTAAACAGTCATTTTCATACATAAAATTCCTATTACTGTGTTTACATTCGAGTGAATGCAAACAGTTTTCGTAATATAATGCTCGCAATGGAAATGAAGTCTTTCTGATTTTGCTTAATTTATCACCTGAGGGGAAAGGAAATAATTTCAAAATGAAATGAAATCGAACAGTAATGTTTAATAACATTGCCCCAAAATGTTCATTGATTAGAACAATTTTAATAAGCTTTAAATTCTTTGAGTTGGCAACGTGGCATGGATCTTGTAATCATTATTTGAAAAATTTTCATTGAATTTTGTAATTGTCTTTCACATCGTCTCTTTTAAAACCTTGAGCTATGCAACATTTAAAAAAAAGATAAGAATAATTGATGCAGATTTGCGGAGGCGTAGTTGATTCACTTAAACCAGTCTGAACTTGGAATAAAAGAAGAAGAAGAAGAGAGATTGGGAGCGGAGAAGAGGAGTTTGTCAAGGTTGGTGGGCCCCCGTACGGTACTGATGAAATACATCCCATCTTGGCGGTGACAGGCCAAGTTCAGCTGACGGAGACGAACCGACTGCTCTAGATTGTCAGTTTGTTGATGTCAAGTCGTGTACCAACCCTTCTTTGTGCTTTATCCAAGGGTTTTTTATGTTCCTAGATGGCCATTTTTTTCTTCATTTTGTCTCCAACAATGTTTCCCTATTTTTTTCTCTCTTTTTCATCAAACAGTGCTTCTGTATCTTTGTGTTGTCTCTGTCTGTCTTTCTGTTTGTCTGACTGTCTGTCTCTCCTCTCTCCCTCAGCAGTATTTTGCTAATCCCTCTGTTCTCCCGATTTCCCATCTCCTGCAATATACCATCTGCTTCCCTTGTCTTTTTAATCTCTCCTACTGCTTTTATCATCCCTCTCTGTCTGTCTCTCTGTGTTTTCCCTCTCTTCTCTGTCGACTTGAACTGGTATGTAATTCTCTATATCAGGGCACTACATGTATATGGTATTCATTTATTTATTTATTAAAAACTATTACAAGTAACCATCTATGTATTATACATGCTGAAGCCTGTATTATCAACATTAATGATAAAGAGTATACCTGTATATATGTATATTATAAGATGTACAGGTAATACATAGGAAAATATGGCAATGCACATATTTGTCAGGGGAGGGGGGGGGGCGTTGGCTTGTAAGCCCCCTTTCCTAAAATAATTTAAATTTAACAATTGCTCCATGTCTAAAGAGAGGAGACTATCATCATTTCAGCGATGGATGTCAAGGTCTTTGGGTCTGTGGGACAGACACAATATCAATGTCACTGCCAGTTACCCATGAACCTTAAAGGCCCACCATGTCTTAAAGTCACGTTACACAGAAATTAAAGGCCCACTGTAACCAGCTCCCGGAATTGAAGATAAAATTGACTTATGAACTTTTAAGGCCCACTGTGCTTATACTGAAAAATACCACCCTGGATAAAATATTCAGGATGTCCATGTCTGTTGTTGCTATGTTGTACAAACCTTGTTCAAGCTCTCGGCCAATAAGTACCTTTTCATTCAGGAAAATAATAAAGGATAGATTGAATGGATTTCTTTGTTGTCGACTGCACAGATGAATTAATCAGTTTTGTGCAGTTTGGTGGCATTTTTGTATGTCTATTTTCAAGAATTGATGTTTCAAATTCCCATTACTGCAAAAACAGGTATGTTGTAATTGATATACTGCTGCGAACACGGTGTGCCTAAACTTACAGAACATTTAAGTATGTCTGACCATGCATGGTGTATGATTTCTAGACGTGCTGTCACTGAAGGAATGATTCAATTACTGCTGGTTCAAAGTTCCGTTAAACGATAGAATGAGCTGTTTGGTAAAACAGGTTTCATGTCACTTTGCTGAAAAAGGATCGGGCAAGAAAATTGAATTTCTGCATAAATTCATTCACGTAATGTGTTTACAAGGCAGCGCCCGGGACATGGATCTCAATATCCTTGGTTTTCCGGGGTGCAGGCTAGCGGGGTAAATGCATCGTCTTTCAACCAATGAAATTAGCTACCGAGATCGAGAAAGCCAGGTTTGGAGGCGCGTTGACTGACATACTCCTCTCCGGGTGTGCCGACGCGGCGGCTCGCATAGTAGTCATCACTCCTCCTCTCCCCGTCCCCATCCCCAATCGCTGCAGCAGATATCCCTCCTCCTCTCCTCTCTTTCATCCAGCCAATCCTTGCTTCCACCGCTGCTATAATCCAATTGAATTTGGCCTCCGATTTTTTGTCGACGACGACGATGGAGGGAGGTCGGGAAGGGTTCCTTCTCGGGAGGTGGGGGAAGGCTCTGCGGTATCCAACTTTGACACTAATTCGCGAGGATGAAAACCCCGAAAGTGGCAACAGTTATTGTGAAACTTGAGACGGCGATAAAAGGTGGAGACCGAGGAGGTGGAGAATGGTAGGGGAGAGGACGGTTTGCGTCGGTTGTTGTCGATGGAGATGTTTGAGAAGGGAAAAGGAACTAGGGATGTTTTTTTACTGGATTTGCAATGTTTAAAATTGATGACTGACTATGGACTAGCACCGGGTGGCATTATTATGAGAACATACTTAAGAATTGAATTTAAGTTTTCCCTGCAGGCAAATTATTATCACATTTCATAATTCCAGTTTAAAAGGGAAGTCTTGTAAGGTAGCATAAGAAGTGAATGATTATTATCTTGTCTGAAAAGTTAAATCAGAGTTTTGATTATGAACGGTTCATGTAGTTGTATTTAGAAACAGCAGAGAAAGGGAAATGGAGCCAGGCAGAAGCATGATGCATGATGACTGAAGAAAAAAGACGAAAGCAATGATGAATGGATTGATGAAGTATACATTAAAAGAGAGAGTCAAGAGAGATGTAAAATGGGCATGATGATTGCATAATATGTCAAATCATGACGGATATACGGACAGATGAAGATGAAAATTATGAAATGTAGAATATGAGTAAATTCAGAATGAAAGATGGCCATATCTCATATTACAATTAATTGGGAGTGATCTAGTTGCCCCAATTTTATCCTTCCAAATCTGTCTCTCTCTTTCTCTTTCTTCTTTCTTGCTCCCCTCCCCCACCCCAATCTCTCCCCCTCCCCTCTCTCCCTATCCCTCCCTTTGTCACCCAATCTCCCTCTCTCTCAATCTCCCTCTCTCTTTCTCTGTATGTTTGTCTGTCTGTCTTTCTTGCTCCTCTCTCTCTCTCTCTCTCTCTCTCTCTCTCAATCTCCCCTTCTTTCTCTATCTCCCCTTCTCTCTCTCTCTCCGTCTCTTCTCTCTCTTCTTCCTATCTCTCTCTCTTCTTCCTATCTCTCTCTCTTCTTCCTATCTCTCTCTCTCTCCCTCTGTCTCCCTCTCTCTGTCTCCCTCTCAGTCTCTCTCCCCCTCTCAGTCTCTCTTCCCCTCTCTCTATCTATCCCTCTCTCAATCTCTCCCTCTCTTTCTCTCTCTCTCTCTTCTGCTATGACAGAGGATTGCCAGAGTGTAAACAAAGGTCATCGGATTCATCCAGTTCTTTAGGATAACCATGGTAGACATATCTTGACAGCTCAGAGGATCAAGCTGTCACCTTGTTTAGAATTCCTTCCGCCTTTTTGCCCCTCTTCTTCTTCTTCGGAATGGTTTCTGTCTCTGCTTTCCTTTTGTCTACAATGTAAGAATGTTTACTGACACCCAACTTGATCACTCTTCAAATCTGTGAGGATCTTTCTTTTTTTTTCTTTTACCCCTAAAATAAGGGGGGGGGTGTGGGAGCTCACTTGTGTGATAATGATTGGCAAAAATGGCGGTAACATTCTGAGTCATGAAACTATTGTATCCAGCAAAACCTGGTTGTGTGAAATTGGGCCGTTTCCGTAACACATTTAGGTTAAAATTGTTTGTGAGACCATCTAGATTTGTATGATCCGACTTATTTGATGGACAAACCTCATATCTTCTTGAATCGGCCTAATTGATATGATATTTTTCGACTTTACCAGCACTTTTTGAGCTTTCCAGAGCTAGATCGCTCGCTGCTCCTGTGTATGTTTTCACCGGACGTAAGTCTACCGTTCCCCCCCCCCCCCATGCCCCCACCCTCATGCCCCCACCCCTGAACTTGCTACCATGTCACCGTCATATTAGAGAAATGGGGTAGCACTAATAAACAGTATTAAAGGATAATAAACCTTGTCATCGTGGAGACCAAAGTCATGGCCATCTTCCCCGAGCTAAATCTCACCAGCCGATTCCTCCTCCTCCTCCTCCTCCTCAACTCAGAAAGATCTTCTTTCTCAACTCATCCCTTTACCAGCATTATGGTTTATTGCCCCTTTCATATTCAAGGGTAGAAATGTGATTGACATTTATTCATATCTTTCACAGTGCTTAGAAGAAATAACAAAAACATACAGAGGTTAACACTATTTACCTGGCTCTATCTGAGATAGATTAATTCATTTTATTCCTCTTTTAAAGAAAATGTAATCAATATTTGTGTCTTTTCTCTGTATTGCCCAATTGACATATTATATTTGTTTCTTCTCATCTTCATCATTATCACCATCATCATCATCATCATCATCGTCATTGTCATCATCATCATCATCATCATCATCATCATCATTATCATCACCATCATCATCATCATCATCATATCATTATCATCATATACAGTTGTATATATATATATATATATATTATATTTTATTATATTATATATATTATATAAATAAAAAAATTATCATCATCATCTCCATAATCATCATCATCATCATCGTCATCGACGTCATCATCATCATCAACGTCATCATCATCATCATCATCATCATTATCATCATCATCATCAACGTCGTCATCAGCATCATCAACAACAACATCACAAGCCTACAGTATGCCATCACCGCCAAAGTTCACTAGAACAAGGCGCGATTCTTAATAGTGAGATCTCTGTCATCTTATATTAATGAAGATGAGAAGATTTTTTCATTCAAGAGATAAAGCAAAGAGACCTCCCGGTTTTGCTTTGACAAACAGATGTAAATCTTTTTAATGAGCTGAGTGTTCAGTTGTCATTTTGTCTATTTTTGTTTAGGGGAAAGAAATAGCTTTCAGGATCTGAGATATGTTATCAATCTCATTTTATTGTCCCAACACTTGATTGACAGTATATTTTATCTATTTTCAAGTGGGACGACTCAAAAATTAAAGAAAACAAAGACATCACATCGGAACGATCTGTGGAGAGCCAGAAGAGTGTTAACTCATATCGTCGGCCGGCTGGCAGAAGGGCGTTAGCGCGCGAGCGACTTGAAAACTGCTTTTCTAATTATTCACATTTAAAGATTTGTTTCATATTTAAACTGCTTTCCATCTTGAAAATTGGTTTAAAACTTAAAAGACTAATAGAAATGTTATAGTAGAACACGGCCACTATTTTTTTCTCGGAAATAAGTCAGTTTTATAAAAGTTTGAGGCGATTTAGTGCTAACGCTTCATTTTTTTACCTGAAATTCAAGCTAACGCCCTTCTGCCAGCCGGGCCACGATATACTTTAACTTGGAGTGAAAGCCCTTTTGGCTCTGAACAGACAATACGAGAGAAAACCAGAGACAAGAGAACATTATCTCTTGCTCTCAAATCTCACTGATCTGAGGGAATTTGCACTTACATTAGTATCATTTCTTTTATTTTTCTTAACCATTGTAAAAATCATGAATTTTATGAAGCTATCTGAAAGACAAATATAGATCGATGCAGATGTATGATCTAAAATACTCATGGGTGTCATATGCAAACCATTGACATTCCCAATCAAATGATATTAAAGAATAAAATGACATAGCCTTTGTCAATGTTGTAAATGCAGGGTAATGTGAGTAATGCGACATGCAGTTGTCCCTATGTTAGATCTAACAACGCTATTAGTGTGATAATTAGAATGTTTTGATAGCCATTACTCTATATTTATGCCATCAAATTACAACTTTCACTGGGAGCTGTTAAATTAAGCGAAAATGTGGATGATGATCCTACTGCTAGATGCACAATGATCTGGGACTTCTGGGCTAATATTTCCTAGTGGATTTTGAAATATTGCGAGCATTTTCCTTGGGCAAATTAAGCAAAACAAGGCCCATTAATACGATAATTGCATTTTTACAGTGAGTTTTGCCTATTTACCCTCATCTTTTATAAGACCAAAACCTGTTTTTAGCATTGTTTTTAAGGAGTGGGATTTGTTTCGCTGTTTAATAGACCTGATGGCGGAGTTTAAAAAAAGAATGCTCTAAGCGTATCACACTCTGTAGTGTAATTGACATATAAATATTTTCATGTATCATGTGACCTATCATTTTCTTTGGCAATATTTGCTTCAGGCTTTATTTCATTGAAGGTATAGGGAGAGTGTTACAACGTGAGTTTTGGTGAGACTTAGAGTTAGGATTTATAGGTATATAGTGTTTGGCTCAGGGATGAAGATACAAATTCTGCTAATGTAAAGATATAGATTATAAAGCAGAAGTTGCTGGAGCATGCATGTGTTGTACAACCATGTTCTTGCATTAGTTTCATCTAAATTGTAAATATTGTTATGCAAAGTTCGACTGTATTACTTAGCTCCACAAGAAGCATTGAAAGGTTATAGGCGGATATCTGTGTCGCACTAAACTTCCAACTCCCACTGTTTTTGTCCCCCATACTTTCATGCTTTCATTTTCGTTTTAAAGCCTGCCCATCAATCTTCCTGGTATTTTTGTAGATAAGATTTGTTCCCTTTCATTTCTCTCATCTTTTCTATTCTATTCTAAGTCTATAAAGAAGAATTCTCATGTCATAGCCCCACCGAGACGCCAATGTAAACATCATAAAACAAACTTCTTGAACTTGTCATGTTGGTAGCAAAGACTTGGGTTTAATAGCCTGTTTAGACGAAAGAAAATTGTATTAAACTTGTATAAAGAACGTCATATAAACAATCATTGTTTAGCAAAAGGAGTGTACAGACTAGAAAACAATGTCGATAAAGAAACGTCATATAAAGAAATGATTGACACGACAGCTGCCCAATCATTAGTGTGTTCTCACAATAAGCCCGGCCCAGTTACCGTGATCGTTTTAAATATCAAGTTTTGTTCCAAATGATGCTCAAGCACGCGTTTCACTAGACGATGTTCCATTATATGACGTTTCATTATACACTTTTATACAATGTCCACACTAGAAGAAAAGTAACAATACTGGTATTGCTATACAATCAATTCTGATAATCTGAATGGGGGGGGGGGGGGGGAGGTAAGCCAAACAGCCCTATGAAAGAAGGAATGGGGTTATCCATCTTTGACATGATTTATGCGCAGGCCATTAGGTCTTTGATTCTTGAAGGTTATGATTTATTTATCAGCATTACTTTGTCAAGACGGTTGATATATCTGTTGGTTTTTGTGCCAATCATAGATTCTGTGGTGATGGTTTCCATTAGGTAGTCACTTTCCTCCCCACAAATTTTCAAATTGTTGATTTTTTTTTTTTACCTCGGCCTATTCCAATAAACCCTGATTCATAAGTTTCTCTTTGTTTCTTTTTTTTGTGGGGGGATTGTTTATTTTAACAGGAAGAAATATCTCATAGATAAAAATGTATTCAAGTAGAGAGGGGTTTTCACTATTTGTTTATTTCTTTTGCTGTAGACCTCTTATTCCAATATTATGTTGTATTTCAAAAGTTGTTTAGATGTAAAATACTTAAACAAATCAATTGAAAGGGCTAAATGGATATTCGATAGTACTGGTATTTTATTATCATGTTAGAGCAAAGAGCATTGTAATTGTCCTTCTCTTCTGTTTCTCTTATTGCCCTTCACGTTATCCTATTTTCAAATTGGTTGAATCATGGACCCTATCACCATGGTTGAATTTGAATCATCTCTCTCTCTCTCTCTCTCTCTCTCCCTCTCCCCCTCTCTCTCTCTCTCTCTCTCTCCCCCTCCCTCTCATTATTTTTCTTTAAAACACAAAAAACGCTAACTGACAAGGGCTTCAACTAGTGCTTGCAAATATGTCATCGGTTTCGTTCTGACAATCGTGATTGATTTCATAATATATCTCCAAAGCTATTGAAAAATAGCAAACCAAGACTTGTCTGAATCATACATACTTGGAAGAAATTGTTTGTGCTGTCACGCCAGAATTAAGACGAGGAGTTTACGTGAGGTCGTAGAATCTTCAGGCATCCTTGGAAATGAACTTGTGGCTGACTCTGCCGTCATCGTCTCCTTCTCCGTGAACATGGCAGTCAACAGTTTCTCGTCCCCCGAGTTCCAATTATCCTCATTAAACGGAGAAATGTTTCTGGGAGCTTTGCCGGTGATTGACACTCTGTATACAAAGGTCGTATCTGGTGATCGAGATGCCCGGATAAGATTTCATCTTTCTTAAACTTATCAAAATATGACCGAATGTCCCCAGTTTCTATAAGGCTTGGCATAGCTGAGCAACAAGGAAAAATTCCATTGTATTGTCACATAGAGCCAGTGGTGATGTGTGGAATCAGTCTAACTCCCCCTCATGACAGATAATTCATCTTCATCTTCGTCACTCCAGATTTGTCTGACCTTGAGTCATAAATAAAGATGATTTATTTTGTTTTTCGATAAATCTGCCAATTTCACTATTTGAAATTGTACTATTTCTCTCGATACCCCTCAACCATCTGTCTGTTTCTCTTTACATCGTCTTGAAAATCAAATATTTTTCTCTCACGTTGTCTGGAGAAACCAAGAATTTGTCTTTCATTTTGTCTTGATAGTCAGAATGCACTATTGAAAGCTCTGGCCAATTAAGTCTATGCTTGTTCTGACACTGATTGGAAAATGTGAAGTAACAATGAAAGTAGAAAACAAAGTACGCTATACATAGTGCCCTGTCTCTGAATGTTTGTTTTTATGTTCTCTTTACAATGGTATGGATAGTAATGAGTTATAGATTGTTGGAAATTTGGGATCTGTATTTTTGCATGGCAGCCAGACTGAAAAGTATAGCATCTGTGAAAAGAAACGATTAGGAGTGCAAAATTATTGTAAACACTTCCAAACAGGAAATGATCATTCTAAAACATTTGGTAATACCATTCATTTTTTTTATACCTTATGAATATATGAAATGATATGGAGAATTTCCACACCTTGAGTATTTCTGAAGGTTGATTACATTAACATTCCTTTCCTTACTGCAATTTTGCAAAAATCTAGCTTAACTTAATATTGGAGTTTGCTCCCAAAGTTCCAGAGGGACCCTTTTCCCCTCTATTCTACTTTTATCTTAGGATTCTTTCATTGAAAGAAAACAAAACTTATGATTCTTCAAAAGAAAACTGTTCTAGTTTCAATCCTGTTTTCTTCTGCATCATTTTCATTACAATATAAGAACAATTCTATTTTCTTACATTTCCTTTTTTAAACCATCACAGACCCCAGACCCCTTTGTATTAATAAACTCAGAAACATTTACGTTGATTTCTCACTTCTTTGTGGGTTCTGCTGTGTCTACATCTGTGATACACATTTCCTTTCTTTTCCTGGACCACAATGCACCACATGTGACTGCTAATGGCCATGTGGTTCACTGTACAAGAGCATGGAGTCAGGGTCCAAGACCCCAGGGAGGCTAGACCACAGTTTCCTCCCAGATGGGCAGAAAATAATTACTAGACGCAATCACAGAGATATTCAGAAAATCAACTTTTCTCTTCAATATCTGGGTATACTCCTGCCTTGATTAAGGAGTACCGAGTTCTTATACATGTATATCAAACTCCCTTTTCACATCTGTTATATTCAACAGTGTTGTCCTTCAATGAAGTATTGTTTTATGTTTATTCATCGTAACTGGACTTACGAGAACTATCAACTGTCATATTTTCAAGAGTGTTACATTATCTTGAAATCATAATTAATCAATTATTTCCTTCTTTTTTCTCTCTTGTTTTTATTCAGATATCTGGCAGCAAGACACAGAATGGCCAGGCCATTGGTGCTGCCCCAATGCTATCTCGGGACATTGCCGTGTTGCCTGTTCGCAGGTAAGCTTATGACAATAATGCAAATAATAATATACATTTATAAAGCACAGACAGTATGCAGATATATCCTACTGCGCTGAAAGAGCTCCTGATGTGCTTATATCTACAACATAAAGTTCAAAGAAAAGATGCGCGTTTATCTTTTATTGAAAAGTACTTTTGATAAATCAACTCAAGAGCAATTTCAATAGCCTAGTATAGTATTGTATAGCCGGCTCCCCATTTTTCTCCTGGGTTTGGAGTGGCAAATGCAGATGAAACTTTCCCACCGTACATGAGTGCCATTGAGGGGTTATAAACCTGGAGCAATGAATGAGCTCTTATCTTGGTGCCATATTTTAACGTCTTGTAGTATGATAATTTATGGGATTATGCACAAGAACTGGCTAATCACTGATTGTTTAATTACCCTGTCACTTCTTTCTTATAGATAACCAAAGCTGTGACATCATCAAAATCTATTTTTAGAACTTCCTAATGTTATGAACCAGAGCACTATAACACTGAGTTCCCATAGAACATATATTTATTCAGATGGTCATATCTCAGCCAATACTTAACATACTCAATTGGTTTTTCGACGTTCGGACATTATTTTTTATGCTCTTTCGGAAAATGAAGAAAAAAAAAAGAGATTTTTGATGACGTCACACTTCACCACTCTATGTCGACCTAATGAAATCTACAACAATAGTCTGCAACACATTCATGTTCATACCCTTTTTTTTTGGGGGGGGGGGAGAGGAATGAGGGAAGGGGTGGCTTATTTTGAAGTAACTTTAAAGTCTTACAAGTCAAATGCCTTCCACATTTCAAGTAAGATATCTGTCCTCATCCAACACTTGTTTTTTTAAACAAGTCTGTACCATGTAATGTTTTTTAAAAGATTCAACTCTGCTGTAGAAGTTCAAACTTAGTATCCCAAGATCTTCATGGATGTAAATCACTGGTCATAAATACATCAAGAATACTATTTACTGTATCATCTATTCCTTTACTTCCCAAGTTTCCAGCTCTTCTCCCTGTATGTAAATCATGAATTTATCACCCAGGCCAGAAATAGGTACATTTTCTTTTTCTCTTGGAAAAACCAAAGCTGTGTTTACATGGTACTGTCCTAGTCTTTAACTTTAAACTTCAAAGTTATAAACAACGATCCACTAACAGAGAGAAGGGTTCACACTGGACCGAAATGATATGTATTCAAAGTTTTAACCAACTGCAAGCCCGGGAAAGCATTCATTTTAACGATAAGCTGCCTTCCTCAAAGTTGACTGCGGTCGCACTACACCTAACTTTAAGCGAGGACCCCCCTTCCCATTAGTCGTACTCATCTCACTAAATATAAGATATAAATATAACTTGTAGTTTGTAACTTCAAGTAAACTTCAAGTTTTATCACCGCGAGTGCGTCCCCACGGCCCCTAACTACAAGATTACTAAACCACATCCTAAACTTTAAGTTAACGAAACGTTGGTTGTGTGAACCTAACTCGCGAGATGTTTTTCATCAAAGATTTATGTAGATGGTCAGAAATCCGATCGCTCTCTATTGTGTTCTTGAACCCAGCCATCGGGTTCAAACTTGGGAGATTTGAAGAAAATGACATTCCCCAAACGGCACTTGATTAGAAACATCTGTGTTGGGGTTTGTGTGCTGTCATAAATTTGTTGACAATTTTCAGGTTTTTATATATATGTTCATTTTGGAAGTAATCTTTGTTTGAACAGTGTTGTTTCCTCTCATTTACACTAAACGAGAAAAAGTGGAACCAGAGAAAAATGGATAGAATTCAGTTTGTTCTCTTGTGACTGGAGCTGAATCTGTTCATAACGTTTATTGTGAAACTGGAAACTTCTAAGTGTATGAAATGCTGACAAATTTTGACAGTGTTTAGATTTTCAAGAAACTTCCTTGCACAAAAATATCTTAATCACAATTGACACAACACCAGTAATTTTAAAGTTGGTGATGTTTCTTGCTGTGAAAATATCCATTCTTAGATTACCAAACTTTGTGGTTTGACGGCATGACATTGTAATGTTCTAGCAATGATGGAAAACAGAAATTTATAGATTAAGCTAAACCTACTATGAATGTTAAAAACTATAAATATGTGTTATCTCTCCAACAACTTCGGTAGAAGATTAATTATAACTTTATAATTAGCATAGAAAACTATGTGCCCACTAATAGAGTCTGTTGGTTTGTTTTCATTTCGCTGATCCAGACACCAAACACTGCATGATTAACAATCAATTTAAGCTTGTTTTTCTCAAGAATTGAGATAAGTTTTAACATATTGTTCTTCATCAAGACAAATCAGTGCCTGCAGAGGGTTGAAAAATGATCAATGAGTGTTTGAAAAAAGGACCGATCACCCCGGTGCAAGTTTTCTCACCTAAAGACAGCTAATCTCCCACAATCGTTCGATTGCGCTTTGGTTTGGCGTGCCCGTGGCACAAGCAAAAGACATCGCCCTATTTCCTCTCCTCCGTCTTTGTCATCGGTAAATCCTCAGCATCTTCTTCCCGTCATCGTCAGGCTCAAGGAGAGGGAGGAGGCTTCCTTCGATCCCAGTCTCTTTACTCCAATCTCTGTTTCTCTCCTCTAATCTCTGTCTCTCTCCTCCAATCTCTGTCTCTTTCCTCCAATCTCCGTCTCTCTCTCTCTCTCTCTTTCCTCCAATCCCCGTCTCTCTCTCTCTCTTTCCTACAGCCTCTGTCTCTTTCCTCCAATCTCTGTCTCTTTCCTCCAATCTCCGTCTCTCTCTCTCTCTTTCCTCCAATCTCTGTCTCTTTCCTCCAATCTCCGTCTCTCTCCTCCAATCTCTGTCTCTTTCCTCCAATCTCCGTCTCTCTTCTCCAATCTCTGTCTCTCTTCTCCAATCTCTGTCTCTCTGTCCTCCAATCTCCGTCTCTCTCCTCCAATCTCCGTCTCTCTCCTCCAATCTCCGTCTCTTTCCTCCAATCTCTGTCTCATTCTTCCAATCTTCGTCTCTCTCTCTCTCTCTCCTCCAATCTCCATCTCTTTCCTCCAATCTCCGTCTCTTTCCTCCAATCTCCGTCTCTCTCTCCTCCAATCTCCGTCTCTTTCCTCCAATCTCTGTTTCTTTCCTCCAATCTCTCTCTCTTTCCTCCAATCTCCGTCTCTTTCCTCCAATCTCTCTCTCTTTCCTCCAATCTCCGTCTCTTTCCTCCAATCTCCTTCTCTTTCCTCCAATCTCCTTCACTTTCCTCCAATCTCTGTCTCTTTCCTCCAATCTCTGTCTCTCTCTGGCTCCTCCAAGCTGCGTCTCTTTCCTCCAATCTCCATCTCTCTCTCCTCCAATCTCCATCTCTCTCTCCTCCAATCTCCTTCACTTTCCTCCAATCTCTGTCTCTCTCTGTCTCCTCCAAGCTGCGTCTCTCTCCTCCAATCTCCGTCTCTTTCTCCCAATCTCTCCGTCTCATTCCTCCAATCTCCGTCTCTCTCTCTCTCTCCTCCAAGCTGCTGCCCTCTCTTTCCTGCGTTCCATTCTCTCTCCCATCGGGAGCCTAATTGAATGTGACGCGTTGCTCAAGATAGTCGGCTCAATTAGTCAATTAAAGTCGCAGGTGTTTCGGCGGAGATGCCCATGTTCTGCCCCTAATGTGAATTGAGCATGAGTGGAAGAGACGATCAAAGAACTTAAGGTGGAACTTTAGAGCTCTCCTGGAGCATTATCTGAACAAGCACAAAAAACACTGTCTGTTGTGGTAAGGTAAATCTTCGCTTTAGTTTCATTACAATTTGTAAGGACAAAAGAAAACTAAGAAGTTTGGAATGCCAACAGCTAGCATGTGTGTGCCATGAACTATATCCAACTTGTATCCTTCCATTTTCATGATATTGTCTTGAATCTTTCTCTTTCATCCAGTGCTTTTTTTCAATTTCTTTTAACAGGAAGCTTGAGGAGTTAGGTTACACCTGTATAGTGCAAAGGATAAATTAAGTTTCTCCATGCTCGGATTGCCTGTTTCTGAACTATTCCTGTTCCTTTGCTTAGATTAAAGACAGAGCAAAGTTAAGTGCATTTAATTAATTAGGGACCATATGTGATTATTTCCATCACAATTTAGCTTTGAATCGTATTTTAAACTGGTCTTCAAACGTGTATGTCCTAAAGTTATATCCAGAGGTGAAAAAGACAAATAACTAGAGATATAGAGCTGGAGATAGTAGAGACAGACAGACAAAAAAGTCATATGTTTAGAGAGATAAATATGGAGAGTATACAGACAGACAGAAAGAAAGACAGTTAGACAGACAGACAGATACAGAGATTAATGTTTTGACATTGATGGAATAGGTAATGTTTGAACTGATCTCTGTGTGTACTTTTCCATCTCTGATTACATTGGTTTTCTGCCAGACAAATGGATCATCATTATCTTCATCATGGTCAATCTCAGCTCAACTCTATCTCTCTGCCTCTGTCTCTATCTCTTTCTTTCTTTTTCTCGTTCTGTCTTTCTCATTCTCTTTCTCTCTCTCTCTCTCTCTCTTCCCCCCTCTCTCTCTTTCTCCTCTTCCCCTCTATTTCTCTCTTTCTCTGTCTCCATTCTCTCCCTCTCTCTCTCTCTCTCATTCTCTCTCAGCTCTCTCCTCTACGCTCTCTCTCTCTCTCTCTCTCTCTATTTCTCCTCACCCCCGTTCCTCCCACTCTATTTCATTGTCCATCTATCTATCTGTCTATCTCTGTCTATATCTCTCTCTTTCTCTTTTTCTTTCTTTCTATTAGATTATACCTCTATTTTAAAAAAGAAATGGCAAAAAGGTCACTCATATTCATGGAAACTGTTTTATATTTGGTAATGTTTAAGTGAGACTCCTCCCAGTAAGAAGTTTCATGTATTTTATTAATACTTAACCAGAGCACCTTTTCAAAAGCATTTTAGAGCTCTTTCTTAGCTGTAGATCGATTTTCATGGTTTTGAAGGCTTAGCATTAGTTCTTGAATTTCGATATGACATGCAGTTCTGTTCATGTCTTAGTATGTAGTTTAAATCTTTAAACAAATCATTCACCTGTCAACATCCATCCCAACGTGTTTGTGGAAACAACGTCTTATTAAATGAACAGGTTAACGAAGCATTGGGAATGTGCCCATCAGACTTTGGTTAACACAATCAAGCCGATTCAAATTATGAAGGTAATGTCTGTAAAATTGTGCATATGAATTATGAAAGTTGTCTGTCCTCTCATTTGCTTAGCACCAGAAGGGCATTAACTCATATAATTTTATATTGGGTTAAGACCTTTCTGGCCGTCAACAGATGCTCTCTCTCTCTCTCTCTTTCCCTCACTCTCTCTCTCTTTCTCTCTCTCCTTCTCTGCCTGTCTGTTTCTTACCCCCCTTCTCTCCTCCGGCACAATCCATTATCTCTTTTTCAAAGCAAGGTAGAATCAAAA
>JAVYIG010002525.1:0-155000 GCA_035222895.1 Strongylocentrotus droebachiensis | reverse complement strand
TGTCTATGAATATGATGAAATGATGACAGATCATGAAAAATGTAAGAAGAATTATTGAAAATCGGTTATGTATTTAAGCACAGTTACAACAGACAAGGACATTCCATGTCAATATGAGAAACACTCATACGTAAGGCATCTTTTTTAGATAAACTTCAATATCGTGATGAAAAAAATAATATTGGAGTGCACCTACAAGACACACCCACAATGGACGGATTTTACAAAAACAGATTTTTCACCAACCCATTCATTACCTTTGTATTATCTCAATAAATTTATACTACACTGATTAATCTGTCATTTCCAATAATGTAATATCTTTGCGATTGTCATCCTTTGGTTGTTTGTTCATTTATTGTTGCTTTTCTAGCACTCCCCTTTTCTCTAATAAAAGGTCTTGTAAATATCAAAGCAGACAGAAATATTGGAAGTTAAACAACTTGCTCATTTTGTTCTGTAGTTGTAAAATGTAAGTAGGTTATTTAATCAATTCATGAGAAATTTCAACGAAAAAACCTTCCCATTTCCAAGAGCTGTCATGATTATTTTTTTGTTGAAAATTTAATTTTCTCTTAAACAGGGAAGTAGAAGTAGTGTGAACACCCCCATGGTCATATTTGCTTAAAAGTCATCCAATCCGCCTCCTCCTGTCATTGAATACCCCCTTTTACCATCTTTTCTTAGATCAGTTTTACACCAAAAAGGCCTCCAGAATATTGAATATTGAATGATAAATTCTCTTAGGGGTGTACGTCGACCTTGATTCTCCTTTGATCTTGGAAAGCGATACCCCTTTCCTCTGTTCTTCCATCTCGGCGGGCGTTGGATGGTAGATGGATCCAAGGGGGAAAAGGACATGTAACGCCATCCTCTTTGGTCTTGTTCACACTCCATAATAAAAGTGTTATTGTATTGCAGAAGAGGGCTTGGGTAGGACACTTGTCTCTGTTTGCGTTCATAATCAGCATAATATTTTAGTTGATTTTGCCTTTCTGAAGTATTTTTTTCCTCATTGCTTAAAAGTGATCCTATGACTATGTATACAGAAAACATAATTTGACTTCCAGTTTATTAAGTTACGGTCACAAAGGTTCGTACGAACGATGCGTTTGTATGAATCTTCCTGTTTTTCCATGGTCTTCCCAAATTCCATTGTATGAAAATCGTTTGTATGGCGTTCGTAGCAGTTGGTAATGGTATTTTTGACCCAGACTTTAAACCAGCTTTGACTGTTTCCATATTAATGCTCAGATCATGATGTTGTTAAAGAAATTGGCTCCATTTCATCTAGGGAGAAAAAGAGATTAGGTATTAAATAGATAGGTGTTAAGTATGCTGATAATGATCAAGAATATTCCAGGAAGGGTGTGGGGGTTGGGGGGGGGGGGGGGGGGTTACCGTTTTTTAAAATATCCATTCATATACACTCCCTTGTGAAAGGTGCATTATCCCATTAGTTTTGGTGAATGTGAAATGGGCTTCAAGGTCATATGAAGTGAGATCTAGGGAGAACAGGGGTCGATCGGTCGGGTCGTGCCATCTTCATCGTTCTCTCTTGTGCTTGGTGATCACACTAGAGATACACGTAGGTGTAAAAATGATCGGTAGAAAGATAGAGAACAAAAATGCGGGAAGGAACAAAGGGAGAGAGAGAGATGGAAGAATTGAAGATAGAAGAGGGGAAAGACGGAGTGGTAGAGAGTTGTATAGAGGGATAAAGATGTGGGAAAAAGTGGGGAAAATACTGAAATGGGGGAGCGGCAGGTAAGGGGGGGGGGGGGTGGAAGACACTGGTAGATGAGGTTAGGGGACACTATAGGTATGTTTTCATCAGCTCGAGATTGCCAAATAGCCCGCCATTTCCGATTTGGGAAATAAGCCTGAAGTTAAAAATCGCGTCTTCATCAGCTCGAAACTCAAGCTAGAGAAATTAGCTCGAGATATTATGCTCAGCATTAGCACATAGTGTGAGTCTTCAGGCTGGTGAAGATGCAGGATATTTTGCAAACTAGTCCAAGATATCTTGGGATGATTTCCTGAGCAAATAGCCCGCTATTTCATGATCAGGCTAATATCCAGGATCAGAAATGCGGGGGTATTTGGCAATCTCGAGCTGATGAGGACAGGCCTTATGTAAAAATTAAAAAAAGAAAGAATAGATGAAGGCAATTAGATGGATGAATGTTTGACTTTGTTTGAATGAATATGAAATATATTCAATAATGAAGCCTGGTGATGAACAGAAATGACAATTATATTTACACAATCAAGAAGTAATTTGGAGCTGTAGTGAAACTATTAAAACAAGATGCTAACAAATTGAAAAGAAGGGAAGGAGGAAATGTAAATTTTCAAAAGATTTATATCATGAATTCTAGTATTGCAAGTACAAAAGTGCATTGAACACTGTGGCTTAGCCATTTACAAGAACTCAAAAGGTATTTTTATTCCATTGTTGCTGCTAAAAGCATTAAAAGTTTAGTAAATGGAACCAATAATCTCTCTATAAAACTGTCCCAATTTCTCTTAATCTCATGCGTCATTAGGCCGCATACAGTGTGTGAAATTTGGGTATGTGGTCAAGGCAAGAAACTGCTTTTTTCAGAGCTCAAGATGACTGAATGGTTTAGAAAAGAGAAAACGTTTTTAGAACGTGCCGCAGAAACTCCAACTTCAACCCCGAACCTAAAAATAATTCTGCCAAATGTGGTAGATCATCAGCGGGTCTGAATTATCCCAGTTGGTAAAACCACTGGATGCCAATTACCCACAAATGCGGTTTGACAAATTGGTGTGAGGCAACGGGTGTCCCCATTGAGTCCCTCCCCCATTCACATGCTGTAGGTTTGGTGAAGCAGTGTGGCTGCCTTTGTCGTGTGAAATCCTGTCCGTGTATTTAAAAGGTGTCCCCATGTGATAAGATTTCAATGTTGTTACTTTGTCACTATTGTGATGTAATCCATACCCCTTTTGATACCAAGCGAGAAGTCCTCCTTCTTAAGTTCATCAGGGGGTCAATCCAAGATGGCTCAGTGGTTGGGGTAGTGGTCTCCAAGCTATTAGGTTCCGGGTTCAATACCAAGCCATAATGCACTGTAAAGTCATGCGTAAAGTTGTTGATTCTCTATTACCTGCTCTCTTGAGTAAAATTGAATGCCATAGGTCCCTTGTAACCATAGAAAGTTAGAAAAGTGAACCTGACTGTTCTTGCTCCTGTTTATTGGCACTGTGACAAAAAGAGGAAATAGGAAAGAATAGAATAAGCATTATTTGCATCATATCATATTTGGGGGAAATACCTGTAGGGCCTAATTGTTTCACGCGACCGGAAACCGAAGGCATTGCCAACACGTGCTACGTACGTTCCAGACGAATCTTCGAGTGGGAAACCCAACAAGTATAATCCCGGCAAGAAAACGCATGGGGCCAATGTCTTGGGCTCCCTGATTGCATTTCATCCTGTCCGGACCAGAATGTAAGATCAAATACGCCGTGACATGTGACATGCGGCCATTCATATGACCGTCTCTCCGTATTATAACGCCAGACGAGGGGCAGACCTCTATAAACGAAGCGGAAGGCCAATTCATTATTTCGTCCCTCTCCCCTCCTTCCCGCAAAATTCCTTACGCGATCAAGATAGAGCGTTCCTTTGCCACGAAGCAGTGTTAAATACATCATTCTATCCCGTCCCTTTACTCTCACCGATTTTGAAGAGCATCTACAAACCAGATGCTTTAAAGTGAAAGTTTCAAAGGCATACCATGAAGTCCATGCTATAGCACAGTGTTGAATGTGTAATAGTTGGAGTACATCATCTGTTAACTTATACTTTTAAGTAGAGTTTCAACACATCTCGGACTCTAAAACTACGTCATATATTACCTTGTGAAAAATATACCTGGCAAGTTGAGACTTTATGGACTCTAAAAAGCAATTCATGTACCTTTACAGTCTTGGTATGTGTATTGTAGTATGTGCATTTGCATATTTTGAAGAACATGATGTTATGTACAATTGTACAGAAGTAAGGAAACTTTTTCATTGGAATATATGTAAAGTGATCATCAGTGAATTAAGATTTTGAGGATAGCTCCCCCAAAGCCCTTTAAGCGCATTAGGGTTTTTTTTTAGGGGGGAGGGGGTTGGTTTGATATCAATAAAAAGGAACAAGTCATGATACCTCTAAGAAATACTTGTTTTGGGGTCACTTTTGGGATCATTACTTGTTTTTCAAGCCCTGTCTACGGTATTGTCTATCACAAAAAAGTTAATCCTACCTTTAAAATGAGCCATGTTGGTTGATACCCATGGATGAGGCAGAAACGATCATTGGTGGCGTATCATTCAGCACTTTGGGTGTTTGGCTCGTAATCATAATATCTTTGATTGAATAAAGTGATTTACTCCAGTCTGTTTTAACCATTGCAATGTGCGCTGATGAGAATAAAGAAGAAATAAATGGACCAGTGTGATAGTATTCACACTTGCAGATGTCAACAATCAAGCTTTATAAATATAAAAATTGTTCTGAATTTCTCTCAATTCTCATGCATCTCGTAATACTTTTTCCGTTCTTTTTCCTCCTCGTGTTTGATCGATATTTCTCTAATTCCGATTTCATCCTGTTCTACTTCCATTTCTATCAATCTCTCTCTCTCTCTCTTTCTCTCCCTCTCTCTCCCTCTCTTTTGCTCTCCTACATAAGTGATTTTAAATGTGAAGGAAAATTAGAGGCAGCATTCAGCTTGAGAAATAGTAAAGTGCCCTAAATTGTTCTCTTTCACTATTATCGTTATCTCCTGCCAGATGAGTATCTGCCTCTAACTTTAAATTGTTAGTTGACCTCATCTCCATGTTTTAAACATTTTGGTGTTTTTTTTCTTCTTTTCTTTCTACAGGCACACTCTTTCTCTGAAGTAGCAGCGGCATGTACCCATTCTGAAGAGGTAAATCCATTTTCTTTCTTTTTCTGTTTACTCTTAAACTGGGGATAAAATCAAACATCAAGTATTTGTAGCATTTATGGTGTTGTACTAAGACC
This sequence comes from Strongylocentrotus droebachiensis, assembly GCA_035222895.1. Taxonomy (NCBI): domain Eukaryota; kingdom Metazoa; phylum Echinodermata; class Echinoidea; order Camarodonta; family Strongylocentrotidae; genus Strongylocentrotus; species Strongylocentrotus droebachiensis. Next base: position 149,953 of record JAVYIG010002525.1, on the reverse strand, counting down.
ATTGGCTTTTTCTGCAGTCTGGATATTGTATACCATTTATTGTGAAAATAGAAACATGTGCAAAGTAAACTAAATTGGTAACAACTGTTTTCTTGACAAGAGACTCGTGCTTGCACCAAGTTTGCAACATCAAAAATCAGTGTTGTGTTTCATTTATTCACAGCAGGAACATGAAACTTCTCCAAACCTGGACCACTCTTAAATTTTGCCAATATTTTGTGCTTGCAAACTTTTTTTTTTTTTAAGAGTAGACTAGATACAGTGCCCATGACACAGAAAGGATGACAAAGATTTGTGTTTGTTTTGGTAGGAATGAGGTTCGAAGCTTAATGAGTTAATATCTAATGTAGATCACATATCATAACCCCCTAAACCTTTCCTCTTCCACTTTGCATTATCAAGACAGTTAAATTATATTATTGGGAATCATTTACGGCTCCCATCTTAACCTTAACAGTGTTGTGGGAGACTTTTAGCGCTGTAATGGAATGTTTTACTGACCAATAACGGCCCATGGGGTGCAAAAAACATTTTCTATTTTCAGTTAAATGGAAATCAAAGTAACCTTGTTGTTACAATACTAGTGAATTTACATGTACCTGCACAAAGTCTGACTTAACATCCAATAGTTTTAGATCAAGAAAAAGTAATCTTTCTTCTTGAAAATCAAAATGGTTTGGTTAATGCATAATCCAATAGTGTTGAACACTGTTAATCAAGAGATACAAGAGAAATGCATTTGAAAAATTCTTTTGCCAAAATGATTGAGAGAAACATACCATGCTTTCTTATTTTTGTATATTTTCAATAATAAGCATGCATAAGAGTAATTGTTGGGGGTAGCAATGTTTTTTTAATGTTCATTAATATCCCAGTCATACCAAACAGATGAAACACCAGACCAGCAATATACCAAACAAAAAAATGGCATTATATCGAATGGGAAATTATTGGTTGGTTTGTATTCCGTGTGGAGTTTGTTTGCCTGTGTGACTGAGGTTTTACATGTAAAGGTTTGCCACTGAACCATGTCTGGACATCAGAAAATTGCTTACGCAGAAAAAGTGTTTGAATTCATATAAAAGTTGTTTTTTCTGTCTCTTTTGATCCACAGGGAGAACTGTTTGGCTGTTTGGACAGATATGAAAGTAAGTTATCCACTCAATTTTGTAGCCGTTTCCTCCCCAGAGTATAGGGGTTTCGCAGTAATGTTGAGAAGGAGGGAAGGATAGGGGAAACGGAGGACAGCAAGATGGAGGGAAAATGGTAGAAGGGGATTGAGAGAAAGGAGGGGAAGAGAGAGAAAGAGAAGGGAGAGCGAGGGGGAGAGAGAGATAGAGAGAGAAAGAGAGAGTTATAAAAAGGTGAAGAAAGATGGATGGAAAAACAGATGTTGATAGATATAGAGAATGGGGGGGGGGGTTGAGGAAAATAACAAAAAACAAGAAAGAGTGAAGGGAAATTGGAAGAATAAACGACAGAAAGATGGATCGGAAGAAAGAAGTTTAATGGTGTTAGAAAATAAGAAAGTATGGAGAAAGAGAGAGAAAAAACATAACAAGGAGGAGAAGAGAAAAACTTAAATGATGAAAGAGGGGAGAGGGATAGAGAGCGCCCGTCAAAACATTGCAAGCGAAACTGTGAACTAATCAGAAAAAATGATGAAAAAAAGAAACTCCTCTTCCTCTGCGATTGAAGAGAGACGTTAGGATATGTGCCATCTCTCTCAGCGTTTCCAGTAATCCGTGAATTTCTTGCCTTCCAGACTCATTGGTACGGTGATAGACAGAACGTAAAGAAAAAACACCAACCAAGTGTGGCAGTTGTTGTTTTTTCTTTGTCTTTTTATAATCGAATGTGCCGAATGAGGAATTCAAATAACTTGGGTCTGTGGGATTGGGTTGTGGTGGGATGGCATGTTATGTGCTTGATAATGGGCAGATTCAGTATTGTGTAAAAGGGATCGTTGCAGTTCTGAAAAACAAGCAATAAAATAAGGGGAATATATTTGTATACACAAGCTGGTTGTGAGTTGTGACCCCCCCCCCCCCCTTACATATGCCCCTGATTCCAATAATAGTATGAGTTAATATTTTGGTTGAAATTGTGAGGAATTGAAGTAGTAAGGTCCGAGAAAATCTCATGTTGCAGGAAGAAAAAAAATTATTTGTGGAAAATAGGGGAAAACTCTTATTGTTGCTCCCCCCTCCGAGAGACAATATGAAGACATTTATCCCTCTATAAAAATGTAATTATTTGCTTGTATCAGATGATCTTCACAGGAAAATAACTTAGCAAGATCCTGCAGCTCTGATTAATATTACTTCTTTATCTATTTTGTGTGAATGGATATCAACAACAACACCAACAAATTCTAGATCAATTTGATAACAATTTGAGGCAAGAGGAACTGCATTAGACAAATGTCATTTACAAAGTAGGGATAAAACTGGACAGAAATGTTACTGAACAAAGAAAAGAGAAAATTGAGAGGAGAGTGTGAGGTGAAAGCAAGAGAAATACTGGTAAAAAGAGAATGGGGGGGGGGGGGGGATAGTGTGAGGAGGGGAAAAAGTGAGGGAAAGACCGGGTATAAATACATTTAGCTCAAGCTGGCTTGGAAAACAATCTCAATCCATGATTAGGTGTGAACGATATCGCATTGAGTGACGCGGCATAAATTTTGAAAGCGGGACGATCATCATCGTGGGATGTGGGTGGATTGTACGATCCCGGGCTCTCATTTTGGGTTTGGGTTTTCGGTAGTGCGTGTATGGGAAAGGAGATGAATTCATTTTAGAGTTGAAAGGTGACAATGTCCTTAGAAATTAAGAGTTTTTTCTTGTAATATTTTGTTTAAATAATTTATTTATGTGTACAGTGTATTTGTATACTTATCAAGATAAAACATTTTTCATACTTTCGGTAATAATATCTGTAATGCTTTTTTTAATCCTTCTGTCGGAAATGAAATATATATGAATTGAATTGAATTGAAATGTAAAGCTTTTTATTTCCATGTATTCAATTGTCATGAACAGGTAATATATAATAAAATATGATAGGAAAATTTGGGTCTATAATAATATTAATAATAATAAGCATTTCTATAGCGCCATCTATCTAGATAATTCTATTCCGAGGCACATTCATTGTTACCCTGGCTTTAGCCTAGCAGCCGTTTATACAGCGCTCCAGCATTTTCAAGGAATTAATTCCTGCCAGGTACCCATTTACATCACCTGGGTTGAGTGTGGCAAATGTAGATCAATGTCTTGCCAAAGGACATTAGTGCCGCGGCGGGAGATTTGCAATATATTCATTTTTGTGTGTTCATGTTGTTGTTCAGTATCTAAAATTCATATCATTTTCATATTATTTGGTTTATTAAACATTCATGTTAACCCTCTCGCTACCACACACATGAAGATGTGTAGTAGTACATGTAAAAAGTCAATGGGGTTAAAGCTTGGTAATGTGAGGGTTAATATCTGTTTCTCTAATTATTTCTTCCTATAATCAAATCAGCAGGGTTAATTGAGTTTGAGTTTTGAAGTAGGCGTATACAATTCAGAGTGATATAAAAGTTGGCCTACATAATCTTCTCACTCAACACCATATTCCTTTATGCATTATAGTCTTTTATTCAAGCCTAAAATATAATTCAAGGCGAATTGAGATACATGGATATCAGGAAAACCCATTACGAATAACTTGCTTTTCCACTTGAAATAAATCTTCTTGTTTTTCTTTTTAAAAGTTGGCCTCATAGAATTAATAAATGACTTTTAGTTTATGAACATGGTATTATCAAACATCTGCACAAGTGCTCTCGACTCATTCCCACCTATTGGTTTTTATGTTTGTTTTTTGGTGAGCTCCGATGTACTTGAACTTTGGAGTTTGTTATTTCTCACCAATCAGCTTAATTGCGACTGAAATGAAATGTTGAATGATTTTTCATGGCCGTAGAATAATTGACTTCACAGGCTTACTAAGAACATGCACTTTGTGTGTATTATGTGAATGGACATTGCCTTAATTTTATTGAGATGCACATACACTATACCTGAAAACAAAATAACTAAAATAGCAAAAAAGCTCAAAAAATAATATTAACCTGCTATATCTGGCGTTGCCCAAAATATTAAACTTGAGGGATAGATCAATGTGTTTCGAAGGTTGATAGATCATATTTTGTGCAGAGAAATAAAAGGCTGTTATAACTATAATTAAGAGTTTATAGGTCATATTTCTCTGCACACAATATGTTCTATCTATCTATATATCCGTCTGTCTGTATGTCTATATATCTACCAATCTATCTGTCTTTCTATCTATTTATCTTTCTCTCTATCCACCTATCTTTCTATCTGTCTGTCTATCTATCTATCTCTCTATCAACCTATCTATCTATTTATATATCTTTATATCTTTCTGTCTACCTATCCATCTATCTATCAAATGGGTGTTAGCAGAAAAAAATCTTAATAGTTTGCCTTTAAGCCTTTCTGCAAGGCACTTGCAAATAGAACACATCATCTGTAACTTTTAACCAGAAAAGCACTAACCCTGTGTAAAATGATATGCATTAATGCCCTTCTGGCTCCAAACAGACACTATATACTCAGAAAGCAACTTTTATTTTTTTAATTTTTTTATTGCTTTCTGAAATACTCTAAAATATAGTAAGAGTTTCAAATCAAAGAATTTTATCAAAAGTACATGATGTTTAACCAACTTCTAATTTTTTATCTTTCTTTTTATATTTATTTAGGGCGCGAATCTTGCTGCAGCCTGGCTCACGAAGGTACCCAGTGTCGGAATAAATGTGAGGACGTCTTTGACTCGCCCCTCCCGACGGATAACATGGGGCTGGACATAGAGATCTACTGTTCCGATGAACGCATCAAGCAATGTGTTTATAATTATACCAACATCATGGCTCCAAGACATAACCCCAGAGATAGTAAGTGAAGGATTTTTACGTGGGTGGTTTTTTTTTAAGGATGAAAAGAAGGAGGAGGAGGAGGATGTCAATGATGATGATGATGTTAATGTCCGACGACAGACCTGCTGACCTATATTTCGGGAGGCCACCACGATGATGATGATGGTGATGATGGTCCTCGTATTGATGATGGTGGTGATTTTGATGATGTCGATAGCAGTGATGATGAGGATGAGGATGAGGATGAGGATGAGGATGAGGATGATGATAATGATGATGATGATAATGATAATATTATCATATTACTAATACTGTTCAGACAACAGTATGACTATTGATTTTTATAAATATTAATTAATGATCTTTTCAGTTAACAGTGTTTCATTCTCCGGCCATTTGATTCAATCATGATTACAAATCCCACCACTGCCACCATGTTGGATGATCAGATGATCAGATAAATAAGAGATCATTGAAGACAATGTTCATGTATAAGCGGCCATCTTGAAAGTGCTTTATTCTGGTATTCCTCCGCCAATCGCTGCCTCATTACGCACATCAATGAACTATTGGTGTTGTTCGTATAGTACCACAACAGTACTTACATTGCATAGTGCAGACGTTTTATGTTCTCATCCTACTTTGTACGAGTGAGTTTTATTTCATCAAAACTTTTTTCACCCCTCTCAGGTTTACACTGTTGTGAGCGTTCCACGAGACCTAGATGTCGGGAGGTCTGTCGTTGGACATTAACAAACCTGACATCAGAGGGCGCTATAATGAATGCCTTGGAAGAGGGATGCGATCAACCTGTGCCCAATGATGCAATGTGGAGGTGTTTTCTTCTTGTATCAGGTACAGTTTATCATTAGTAATACAAGTAGTGGAAGGCGTCATAGTTGAGTGGTTCAATCACTAGACTTGGAATGCCAAGGTCGTTGGTTCAAGCCTCGGCACGGCACTTATGTCCTTGAGTAAGGTATTTTATCTAGATTGCTGCTCTCAACCCATGTTTCTAAGAACTTTAAATTTCGGATGATCTATTGGCCGATTTATCCTCCCTCCTTCATATCTCTATTTTCATCTTTTTTTTTCTGTTGTACTTGTTCATTCAATTCTTTCCAGAGGAAATAAAAATAGCTTACATGAATGAAAGATCTGCAATTACAGCTGAAATTGATCTTGTGTTACTGATGATAGTGTTAACAAACTTTGATTGAAACATGCTGAAGCTTTTTATCTTGAACTCATAAGAGTACAGAGCAAGACGGAACAGAAAGCCTCATTCAAACAATGCAAGCGGGATAGATATACATGGGAAATGTTGATCATCTCTGTAGATAACGTTTTCTCCCTTGTTTTTTGTCTCTTTTCTTCGCTATCCATCAGCTGGCAATGAGATCAGTCATCCTGAGATAGGCCCCACCAACCCTGGGGCTCTAGATGGAGCCAATCTTCAGTGCTGTCTCAGGGCTATCAGCTCACGATGCAGGGATATCTGTGTCAAGGTAAGCAAGATAGGAGGAGGAGGAGGAGGGGCAGGGGAGGGGAAGGGGCAGGGGCAGGGGAAGGGGCAGGGGCAGTAGTGTTGTTAGACACAACATTGATGGCAATCAGCAAGAGGATTATATTGTGATTATGATTATGACAATGCTGATAAAGAGGATGATGGTTATGATGTTGTTGATAATGATGTATTCTGAAGAAATGCAGAAAGAAGTTTTATTACTTTCATCAAGCAAAAGTTCTTGTTTCTCCATTCCATTTCTCCATTCAGCTCTACACCCCATCATTGTCCAACAGGGACACATGGAATGAGTTTGACGAGCATTGCCGATATCAGCCAGCTGAGGAAGCGCTTCTTACCTGTTTAGCAGATGGTATGTTCTACACTTCCATTAATCACCATGCACAGAGGAAGGTTCCATTATGACTTATAGGGGGGCTAGAATGAGCAGATTATAATGGTATTCAATTATATACGTGTAAGCATATGCACATGTATATCTGTCCCTTTCCTCACTTCATTTATTAGACAAAAAAGATATTCTTCATGGAAACTAGCTTTCTCTCACATGTCTATTAGCAACATCCATGACATGAACTATAATGGCAACAATGACTACAACAATAACCAAAAACAAACTATTCTTTCACGGAAGAGGTTTACGGTACACCATGTGTAAAGTCCTCGAGGGACTGAGGAAAGTAGATAGAGAATAGAGGTGAGATGAAAGGCGAGAAAGTGGAGGTTAGAAGGAAGAGTATCTTTCGGAAGTGAGTTTAGTCCTGAAAAGGACTGTAACCCAGGAAGTTTGGGCAGGATGAGAGGTTTGAGTAGAAGACTGGATTGAGTTGGAGAGTTGAGTAGGCGAGTAGAATTGCAGAGCAGGAGCAGGAGAGTAGACTCGACGTTTCGGACAGGTTGACTGTCCGTCTTCAGGATTGTACGTTATACCAACCTCTCCTGAAGACGGACAGTCAACCTGTCCGAAACGTCGAGTCTACTCTCCTGCTCCTGCTCTGCAATTCTACTCGCCTACTCAACTCTCCAACTCAATCCAGTCTTCTACTCAAACCTCTCATCCTGCCCAAACTTCCTGGGTTACAGTCCTTTTCAGGACTAAACTCACTTCCGAAAGATACTCTTCCTTCTAACCTCCACTTTCTCGCCTTTCATCTCACCTCTATTCTCTATCTACTTTCCTCAGTCCCTCGAGGACTTTACACATGGTGTACCGTAAACCTCTTCCGTGATTATTCATACCACCATGCAAACCTTCAAACATCATCCAAACTATTCTTTGTTCCTTCTTCTGTTCAGTTCTAATTATGTTTGTTTCTTTCATCCCTACTTTATTTTACAGTTGAAGAACCATGCAAGGCGGGGTGCAGTGGACTGGATTATTGTGCACACTTCAATAATAGGTTGGTATAACGTACAATGCTTAAAATGTTTTTTTAAACATTCCGAAGATAAAAAGTTAATCTAATCTCTCTCTCAAGTTAATCGAACATTGCGACATATTGATGAACCTTCGGTGATGTCACTTCATAACCAGCCCCTGTACACAATATATGTTACTCTGTATATAAACGCAATGCCTTCTTGAACCGGGTGATCCCTGTATTTAGGCAATGGGTATTAGAGATTTAAGTAGTCAACTGGTTAAGACCCATCATTTATATTACCCTGTATATTAAAGATGCATAGTAGTGGGTGCTCATGGGGAATTCGACACCATTCAGGTGTTCACCCAATAACAGGTGTTGTCAATTACTAGGAGTAGCCTCCAGTTCCATGACTAACAGGCCTTATGTAGTGCTCGATATTTTCCACCAATTGCCTCATATGGAAAAGTCACACATTCCCTGAACCAAAGACTTTCTGAGAGACTGGGGGGGGGGGGGGGGGGACATTTTTTATGGAACCGCTGGTTTGCTTGGTGCGAGACTTGTACACCCATTATTGATATTTCCCAACAAGTCTGGTGTCAGTGAAATATGACCTACTGCTCTTGGAAACTGATTAACATCTCCCTTTAAGACATTATTCATGTTACTCTTAATATATAGATGACATCCACCCTTGCCCCACCTTTAACTTTTTTTAAAATCTCTGCAGACCTACAGATCTTTTCCGAAGCTGTTCAATCCGCTCTGATGAGGGCGCCGCCTACGACATGCAGCTTTGGAGCGAGGGCCTGATCCGAATGCCGTTCATGAACATTCCAGTCCTCAACATTGCAGAGTGTGAGTCCGACATGTGGAAGACCATAGCATGCACACTGCAGGTCAAGCCATGTCATCGTAAAACCCACACCAATATGATCTGCAAGTAAGTTCAAACCTCTTTTATCACGTTTTATTTAAAGCCCATCTGTACTAGTTTGGCCAGGAGGGATTAGACCACCCACCATGTTCACTGACAGGTGGCTTTCTCATCAACTCAGTTCTCAAATAACAGAAGAAAAAGAGGATCATGGGGGACCAACTGACACCGCTTAGGCGTTGTTTTCTATATAGAGGGATCAAGTATAGCTACAAGTAGTACAGTGGGGCTTTAATATCAAATGTAAAGTATCAGACGCTTTATATTTGATCAAAGTTACCGTAATGCAGTGTTTTCCTCATATTCCATAATCAATCATCAACCGTTTTTCGTTTAATCCTGCTCAGATCTGACTGCATCCACATACTCAGCAAGTGCATTGACCACACCCGCTTGGCTAAGGGCGTCGACCCCGTGGGATTATGCAACATCTTGTCCCCGTTTGATGACAACGCCCCGTGCGTGTCCCTAAACCCCTTCCTGGACCCCAGCCAGCACCATGCCTCTTACCTGGACATCACCACGCCCTGCCAGTCGGACCCCTGTAACAACGATACGGAGGTGGCGAATGGGGTGTGCTCGGTGAATAGGAAGATGTGTGGCCATCGGGAGGTTTGCCAGCATCATACATGCAACAGAGGTGGGTAACAAGGAAAAGAGACAAGGGGTGGGGGGCAGGAGGGGGCAGACCCTTGCACAATGATACAGAGGTATCATCATACGTGCAACTCAGATGGGTATAGTGTTGTTGGGATAGTTGGGAAATAAATTTGGGTATGGGGCAGGATAATGTTGCAATGGAAGGTGGGGGGAGACCCCTGTCGCAATGGCAATGAGGTGGCGAAAAAGGACATGTGAAACACAGATGGGTAGTTACGAAATAGAAGAAAGGGCGGGGCTGGGCAAGGTGAGAAAGTGGCTGGTAGGGCAGGGCGGGGGAACCTCTGTAAACAGGGTTGCCAAGAAATAAGTGAAAAGTATGTGCTTGCTCCAACATTCATTCATGAATTCATTTATATTCACGTCAAGATAAAAACAACATCCTATATGATTTGAATTGCATACAAATATAATGAGATATCTAAAGTGGTTGGATCATGAAAAGCATATAAATGATGTGTTAAAAATGATCCTCACAAAATATACAAAATAACAATTACTTTGGTACATAATTTATGTAACATGCTGCCAAGCAAATCTCATTAGCAATGATATCTACAGTGTGATTACACCATCAATTTATGACTACCGGTACCTCTAGTGTGCCTATTTAATCTGTTAGTGCCTTTGACTGATCATGCACATGCATTTGCTAATGACTCTGTTAAAGGGATCCGGTAAATTTGTCTTAGATCCTTTAAAAAAATCCTTGATTATTAAAGCTCATGCTGCAATGATAATTATAAACCTTTAGGTCAGTCAGGAACTGTATGACTTTTACAGGCCGATCGTCTGTCTGATTATCAAGATATTTATGATTGAAAATCGAAATCAAATTTTGCATTTGCCAATCGGTTTTCATAACACTACGGTCTATTGGGGAAAACGAGTATGGTAAAACCGGTCACTCAAAGGTTGTTACTATTTTGAGGCACTTCTTCATCATTTTGAAGCGCAATTCTTTTAGGGCTTCAATATAACACCATATCACAGACACTGTGTAGAGCCATGCATCTCAGATTTAACATTGTTAAACGATCCCTTTAACTATTCCCCTTCTTACCCGTCCTGCAGGTTGTCGTCTTGGAGAGGCATCCTCCTTCCTCGTTCCCATCGGTAGCTACGTTCGTCTCCCAGACTCTGGGGAGAATCTAGACTGCTACCAGTCCTGTGTGTGTGGACCCACCGGCCAGCTTGAGCACTGCCAACCTCTACAATGTGAACGCAGTGAGATGTGCCTCATCAGTGGGCAGATGAAAGGTATGGTGTGAGATAAGTTTCTTAGCAGCGTTTTATTTTCATCCTTGGTCTAAATTGAGTGAAATAACCTCTCTATCACAAAAAATAGTAAACAAAAGATGTGTTTCTCAACAGGAATCTATTTATCCTTGGTTTGAATCGAGTGAAATAACCTCTCTATAAACAAAAATATAGTCAACAACACAAATGTATTTGTCATCAGGAATTTATTTACCCTTGGTTTGAATTGAGTGAAATAACCTCTCTGTATAAAAAGTAGTCTTCAAAAAATGCTTTTCTCGACAGGAATTTATTTACCCATAGTTTACATTCAGTGAAATAACCTGTCTATCAAAAAATTAGTCTAAAACAAAAAAATGGTATTTCCCATCAGTGCTTTATTTACCCTTGGTTTGAATCAAGTGAAATAACCTCTCCATCAAAAAATTTGTCCAAAACAAATAAATGGAATTTCTCATCAGGAATTCATTTACTCTTGGTTTAAATTAAGTGAAATAACTCTCCATCAAAAAAACTAGTAAACAAAATATAAGTTTCTTGACTGGAATTTATATACCCTTGGTTTAAATTTAGCGAAATAACCTCTCTATCAAAAAACTAGGGAACAAAAAATGGGTTTCTTAACAGGAATTCATTTACCTATAGTTCACATTCAGTAAAACGTGTTCTTTAAAAAAACTAGCAAAATCAAATTCATTGTCAACAACATTTTATGGTGCCAAAATGTGTCTCGGTGATAGGAGTGAGGTACACTGATATTTCATTTCCAGTCTTTTTACAAAATAAAATAATATAGCGTAGGTTTAATGATACACCCGTTTGTGTAAATATAGTGTGAGGACTTCCCTCCCCTTCTCTTAACTATTTACCAACCTTCTAACCTTATTTCTAACCCTTGTCTTCCATTTCCTCTTTCTGCAGAACACGCCAGTCACTTCCACATTGACTGCAATCTGTGTGTGTGTTTCGGCGGCAATGAGATCTGCTCCAAACGACAGTGCCTGACCTCCGAGATGACCTCTGAAGAGAGGAGACGTTACACCGGTCTGCCCTGTGACTGCACCGACCAGTTTGTTCCAGTCTGTGCCAAAAATGGCAAGACGTACCCTAGTGCTTGCATCGCAAAGTGAGTGTTACTGAAACAGTTCGTTAGTCCTGTGAAATCTTTCAAAATGGAGAATGATTGAAAGAGATGACTAAGAAGAATAGGAGAATGATACCAAACTTACATATATTAAAACCAAAAAATAGGTTCAGTTTTTTTTTTTTGGGGGGGGGGGGGGCAGGACTTGAGCTCTGTTAGAGTCTGCTCTAAGATTTCAATTGTAAATACATGAATACATGACTACCGTACTTATTTAGCTATAATTTTAGAACTATTCCAGCTAAAAATTAGTATAAAAGACCCTTGCTTACAATAGTTTTTATCACCTGACGAAGTATCGCAGTAGCATACGAAACGTCGTGATCTTTTAGATTCCTTATTGACCACATTGCGAGACAAACGAATATCACTAGTGATATTATTTTCGATACTATATCCGCAATGAGTAATATATTTAGCAAAAATTATTTTATTTCATTTTATTCATTACCCATGAGCCAAGAAAACCTCTCTCTCCCTCTTAATAAATGTTCTCAATCCTTTGTCACTCATTAACACAGTTCCCATCGGGGGGGGGGGGGGGGGGGGGGGGGTGGGGGGCAGAATATACCTCTCCCTGTCTCAGAGACCACCAAAATAATCCAGGGTTAATACTAAGACTTATCATGTTTTGTCTCTGTCTTTTCTTTCAGATGCGTTGGTAACTTTGACGACGAGCAGCTTGAAATAGGAACGTGTGCGTTGAATTCACCCTGCCAATCAAACCCTTGTAATCTGGGTTACCGGTAAGAATTCTTCTCACAACATTCTTAGCCCGTTGACTACTAAATTCTGTCAAACCTTTTAGTTTGATACTGCAGCCAACTGGTTACCGGCTAATACTTCAGTCAGAGCAACAAAACCAACAACAAGACCATAACAAACTTTTTACATTACCCCCAGTGGCCAATAATTAGTCAGTTTGGTGATGTGAATATAAGGGTTGAATTAGGGCAGTCAAACCTATTTCAAACAATTTTAGGGTAGAATCTGAATATTTGAATGAAAAGAAAAATCAGGGATACAGATTGGTTGTTGAATAAAATCGAACCCCCCCCCCCCCCCAAAAAAAAAAAGTTATTCATATTAATAAGTCACTAGAAATTATGCACCACAAAACAGAGGCATAGTAGATTGCCCTCAACATTTTTGCTGGATAAAGTTCAAACTACATGTTCATTGGTTGCAATAACTGTGCCCAGTTACCTTTTATTCATGTATCCATCCAATCTTGACATGTTTATTATCAAATCCATTCATTACCCCAGTCTTAGTATAGGAACCACCTTTTCCTATGGGCTGGAGATAGATGCATGATCATCTCAAAATTGTACAGTTACATGTACATCATAGTCATAAGAATATTTATGATCATTTTTGTGATTTTTACACTTGTTCTTGTTGCAGATGTGTTCCTAAGCGCAGAGTATGCCTCAGCGTGAATTTTGCCGCCTGCCCTCAATATGACTGCAGTAAGTTTTTGTTCTAAGCAATATTTTGAAACCATTTGTAAGATTGCTATCTGAGTACACTCTCAGACGAGACTTTAATTACGAAATAGGAAAAGATATCAGTGTGTTATTTCTAGATGTGTGTTTAAAAGAATCAAGCATTGGTCTGAGTCGCAAAAAATGTTCACAAGTCCTTCTTTACCACCAGGTTTTGGGGCAGTGGTTTTTGGGCAGTGGTTTTTGTTTCATCGATAACATTTGGCAAACATCTCCCATTTCATGTAATTTCAATTCATTTCATCTAGGATCCATAGATATGTCATATACAATGAATGTTCCTGTATAGTGTTTCTGGTTGAAAATTGTGGACCCAATTAGTCCTAACACATTGTTCAACACCACTTCTGTCGCAGGATTTTCCACCTGTCAGGCACAGAAGGGCCTAAAAGTAGTGCATACTTTTTGAATTGATATCTTGTGGTTAGATTTTCTGACATGATTATCCTCATTTTTCTTTTCCCTATAGTTATTACAACGGACGATTGTGACGTAGATACATATGCTCCAGTATGCGACACCAACCACAAAACACATCCTAACATGTGTACGCTGCATAGCCTCGGAGGAGAGCTGGCCTACAGAGGGCGCTGTCAGGTAAGGATCTAACCCTTCTGTTTTGTGAAATGGAGCCCTGATCAGAAGGTTTGTCATGAATGTTGTGAGCTGAAAAAGGGGAAGACAGGTCAATTTAACTCCGGTAGCTTTATATTAGTCTATGCTTTCGTACAAAAGCGTTGAAATTAATTTTAATGTCTCGTATAACCTTTTGAGAAATGACTTCATATCTTCTGAAGATAAGCAAGTTATTGTTAGTGTTGCTTGGGAGGAGAGGGGGGGGGGGGCTGAGTCTTTGTAGGGTATTTAATGTGTATATTTCATTTGTATCCCCTTTGTTATCATTTCATATAATATGTTCAGGTTCCTTCTGTTTCACAAGCCTTATTTGCTTCTTTTGAAGGAATCTTTTCATCTATTTTTTACCAATGTATGTACAGTCAAACCTGTCTATAGTGACCGCCCATGGGAAACACCAAAAGTGGTATTTGTAGACAGGGGGTCTTTGTAGACAGGTTCCTTTAGTACATGTTTCAAATGAAAAACCATTTTCAAGGGAAATAAAAAAATGTGGTCTTTGTAGACAGGTGGTCACTAAAACAGGTTTGACTGTATTTATGTATGTTATATGTGATTTCACATTGTTGGGTGATGAATAAATAAAATTGAAATTGAAATTAAAATTGTTATTTTAGATGGACTGTCATAGCTCGATGAGTCAGCAGGTCTGCGGTCACAACGGAGAGACCTACTCTAGTGAATGCGAGGCATGGAGTGACAGGACAACGGTAGACTACTACGGTCCCTGTCAGGCTGTGGGTACGCTCACAGGTAAGTCTCTTGTCAATGCTTTAAAGCTCTATATAGCAAACAATGCCTCATCGGTGCCTGTTGGTCCCCCATGATCCCCTTTTTCTTATATTAATTGAGAGCTGATTTGATGAGATAACCACCTGCCAGTGACCACACAGGGAGGTCTTATCCCTCCATGCCAAACTAGTGCAGAGGGGCTTTAAAGTAAGCTAAAAAAAAAGACTCTCAGACATTCACTCCTTTGACATTTGCTCCCAGCTGTATTTTGTCATAGATGTATGGGATATGAGGTTGGGATTATGACAGGGTTTGGGTTCAGGTTAAGGTAAGGATTAGGTTAAGGTAAGGATTAGGTACTTTCAATTAGTTGGATTCTGGGTTGAAGTTAGCAAAATATTATTGACCACTAAGAAATGGTTGCCAGAGAATGTGTCATACAACCCTGGTTAATCATGTATTATGTGAAAGATGTAGGTTAAGATTGTTACAGAATTTTAGGTTAGGGTAAGGATTAGGTACATTTTTGGGTTTAGGGTTGAAGTTAGCAGTTATTTAGTGTAGGAAATTGACCACTAAGAACAGTAGTCAGAGAACCTAACATGACTTTCCTATTATACTCTCTTTGTTTAATTGCTGAAACTACCCCTTTTATGATATGTAAGCCCTAGCTTCCACAGCAAAAGCGAGAATTTAATTTCACCTAAGTGAATAATTGAAGCATTCAGCTTTTCAAATGTCACTTTTACAGTCACAGTTCTAGACATAAAATTTGGTAGATGGATGTTTAACTTGAAATAAAGAGAATTCTTGATTGCCAAACAAGTTACATTGTTGGCCAGGACTCATCTAGTAATTTTGACTCTTTGGATTGTAAATAAAAGCCATAAGATTTTGAAAGCAATGCTTTCCCACTAGCACAAGGGTTTAATTTGAGACATAATTTTCTGTCTTTCAGGAGAGGAAGATATTGAGATACAATGCACAACGGTAGACTGCCCAGAAGTTACTGCACCCGATATATGTGTAGCAGTGACACCCCCAGGCAGCTGCTGCCCAATTTGTGGTATGTATTTACAAACACTGGAAGACTGTATTCTGTGATTTGCATGGATATTTGGATATTTGGATATCATTAAATATTGCAGTTACTAGCTTAATTAGCTTGATGTTGATGATGATGTTGATGATGTTGATTGCAGTGATGATGATGGTGATGATGATGATGATTTTAATGGTAATTGAAATGATGACTATGGTGATGATGGTTATGAAACTGATGGTAATGATGTTTTTAATTGTATGGTTGATAATTTTGATTGATGATTTTATTGACAGTCCTATTTTTAAAATTCATTAGAGTAACTGAGCTATATGATGACTAAATCAAAGATTTATTTCATTGGACTGTGTTATTTGGCAACTAGGCATTCCAAACAGAAGTTATTATAATCATCGCTAAAAATATCATTGCATTAATCATAACCTCCTTTCATAATGCCTGGTTGACACACAAACAACACAATCAGATAATTTTTGTTTTCTCTCAGTCATAGCAAATTAATCCAAGTCACATGGAATTGGAGATTACTATCAACTATATTCATGATCAAAGTAAGCTAGATTATAATTTTCTGCTCCTCTTTTCTTTTCAGCCGGTCAAGTTCGTATCTTATTCAGCGAGGGTGAGGTAGATAGGGTCGTCACAGCTTCAGGGAGTCGGGGTCTATCGTTGGACTCGATACTAGACGGGTTACGCAGAGAGGTGGCAGTGGTAAGTGACCTTAGCTGACCCTTAAGTGACCTAAGTCGACCCTTAAGTGACCAAGATGCAAATAAAAAGTCCAAGTTGTTCACTCTGTGTGGAAGGTTTAACATGAGTTCCAAGATTTCAACATTTTCTTCAATGTGGGCAGAAACATGGAGATTTGTGCTCATTTAAACACTTGATTTCCCTGCAAACAAAGAAAATGTATATTGTACAAATATGACTATTTATGAATTTTAAGGATGCTCTTTGGTAAAACTACCCTCAATTTGAAGCATTTAAGGATGATTCCACAATATACATGTATCTTATTGTCTACTTCTTTATATTTTTGTACTCCCATAATGCCCTTCGATTTTTATTTTGTGGATGTTTTGCCCAGAAGATCTCTGTCTTCAATGGTGGATAAACCATTTCCCTGTTATGCAGTAATAATATTTAAAGAAAGAGATTACTGCTTTTTGTTGAACATACAGTAAAGCCCAAGAACCCATACTCATTAGGCGTATTAAAAAAAAGATGTTGTATTGCCCTTTGCGACTGACCCACAAATCTAGAAATCTACGGTCGGCTTTTAAAAAAAGTTTTTTTATAATTTTTTTTACTGTTTTTTAGAGAAAAAAATGTCTAATGAATAAAATAAAAAAGCATTCAAAACTGAGAAATGTCAGCCTATGGAGAGAGGGGAAAAAAAAGGGATTTTTTTTTCTTCTGATGACCGACCCCTAAAGGGCAATACAACATCTTTTGTTTAAAGGTAGTATGTAAGTAAGTATGTAATTATGTATTGAGTTTTTGACTCTCCTGCATAAAATCAAGATTAGGATCTTTTAACTTTGCTTAATTCCAAGCAATTAGTTCTGGTCCATAGCAATGTTTTTGGTTGCATTGCTGGCAATGAATTTAATGATAATTAATCCCTCATGCTTGTTTTTTCTCTCTCTCATACTTCTTAACCTTTTTCTAGGCCGAGTGTGACCTCTTCGGATATCTGAGCATAGAGGGCGACATTATAGTCTTAATCAAACCTATTGTGATGAATCCTACAATTATTCAGGTATGTTGAGAACTTTTTTGCTTCTTCTACCGCTAGGTACTTTCTTTGTTTCTGTTTTAGCAGTTCTGTAGCTTCTTACAGTTAGATATTAACAAGATTAATGATCTTCAGAAATGAGAAATTAGCATGGTATATAATTTAACACATGGCAGCCAAATTAATAAACTGTTCTTCTTCAAATGGCAAGTACATTTTTTTCTTCACTTTCAATGTACCGTAATAAACGGTGTATAAACCGCACCTTTTTGCCGCCGAAAAAAATTCAAAGTCGGGGGTGCGGTTTATTTTTTTAAGTTTCGATTTATGGCGCTATGCCTGGCAATGTCTCCCAGCTCAGTAATCGGTGTGTTGACTCACCACTCGGAAACTAAAACAACACTGCAATTTGTCTGTCATCTTGGTTTGAAATTAATCTTTCTGATAGATCTCAAAATGTAGTTTATAAAAATAATTCCTCCAATTTTTCTTCCATTACATGGTGTACCACAAGGTCCTATCCTAGGTCCTGTACTGTTTTTTTAATTTACATTAATGATCTTACACATTCCGCTGCACCTCACAGTTAAATGAAAGGCCTTGCCGCGTGGGTTTTTTAACACGGACCCGGCAAAAAAAGTCGGCAAAAAAAAAAAAAAAAAAAAAATTTTTTTTTTTTTTAAAGGGCGAAAAAGGGGGGTGCGGTTAATACACGAGGGCGGTTTATACAACATTAATTACGGTATATTCAAACACATGTTATGTAAATAAAATGATATAATATACATAATGCAGCAAAACAATGGTTATATGTAAAGAAAGTTGTTGTCATTTAATTTTCTGATGCTATGTTTGTTCCTAAAACAACAAGAAACACAATTTTTATATCAAGTTTTTCTGCATGAATTAAGAAAAACCCTGTATGAATATCCTAATACATGTATTACATATATCTTAGATGTAGAATCTGATACCGTTACCTGATACACGTATGTGAGAATAGTGAAATTCACTTCATTCTTTCATATTTCATCTTTTATTGCAGATAAAAGCTTGCAATACAGAAGCAGAGAAAATAGAAGCCCTCATAAACAACAGAAGTCCCGTTATATCCGCATACCTTCACCTCAGTCCTTTATTAGCAGCAGCTTCAAGAAACCCCCAAGTACTAGAGCCCAATTCAGCGCCTTCAGTACATCAACTTTCAACGTTTTGTAGCTTAATTATAGTCTTAAGAACAATCCACGACCTGTTATACAGAGTCCTAAGGTAGCAGTAAGAATAATACTAAACATAGAACTTTTATCTTTCCAAAGAAACATGCTATTTAAAAGAGATTTTAACTTCATATTTTATATATGCAAATCTTCAGAAGTGTACATATGAGTTTATATGAATCCTGTAAATTAAGAATATTGTATTTATCTTTTTATGTCTATCTCAGCATTTTTCCTAATGCTTGAATGAATGTATTTGTACTGTCGGCTGAAAAAATGTACTGAATGTTTGTTGTCTGTCCTGTCAGAGTATCTTTGAAATGTTTTTTCTTTTTTCTGAGCTGCTTACTTTTATTTTAACTCTTTACCTGGTGTTGTCAAGTAATGGAACAAACTCGACTGCCAAAGTTGATTTTTGTGACAAGTACAGAGTGCAGTTCCAGGTTTTGATCCATAGCATGTTAAGGAAAAGGGGGTAGGTTGAAGTAATCAGTTTTCTGTTATTTTTAAAAGCTATACGTTTTCTTCTTCTTAATTTACAGGCATTTAGATCGATTGTCTTGTTTTGTTAGTATAATTCATGCTCTCTTTTTCATATAAAAAGATTACAGTTCATAATAATTATTGTAAATCAGACAGCACTATCACAAGAGGACATCCATCCTTCTTTTCTTTTCCCTTTCATCTTGCTTTTCACTTTGCTTTGTGATAAGATATGGTGAAAGTATGAGTGTAAGGATAGCTTGTTTAGGTCTGACTCTCAAATTGGGTCATTTTTCAAATGAAAGTTAAAAAAAACAACAACTTTGTTTTCACTTGTTTTACAATACTGTGGTCTATTCCCTGACAGGTAGAAAATCATTTATACCAAAATCAAATGTTTGAGCCTTTGAGGGCCATAGTTTGTTTGTAGCATCATTTCCGGCGTGAAATATAATTTCTTTTCCTATTGATGTGTTTTTCATTCTCAGTGGTTTAAAAATGATAATTCTGCTATTTTAATGATATAAAGTTATGTATTGTGTTTGAAATAGTTGAGTGCATTTTAGTAGAGCAGTCTACAACTCATCATGTTTATTGTCAACTGTTTAATTGTTTTATCTTCCTTCTTTATATTTGTTATGTTGTCAAAGTTTGCATTTGTAATTTATTCTTGTTTTGAAAATAGGTAGACGCAGTAGGAGTGTTATACTGAAATCTTGTATCATTGCAATCATAGGAGTTATATACACATTTATGATGCTAGACATAAAAGTTGCTTTAATTCATATTAATTATTTACTTTAATTTGTTTATCTTCCATTTATTTATGGAAGAAAGTGAGTATTGCTTCTCAGAATCTTTCAAATTTTGAATTTGCCTTTCATTTTGTTCTTCTTTGTTTCAGTTTTCATTACAGATGTTTTTATATATTTACTCTGTTGCTATTTTTATATTGCTTTTACTTATTTGAAATCTGACTTTTTTCTGAATGTTTTTCAAAGTTATGGTGCGAGAGGCTTTGAATCGTAGCTGCCTACCAAAGAATTTACGTAAATACTTGGAATAATTATAATGATATTAATTTGTAGAATTTGTGTACTCTAATTTGAAAATTACCAATAATTATTTCATTTGTCTCCTTTAGTACAGATCATGCATAAATCTATTCCAAAATATTATGAAACAAATATTTGAATGTTTAAAGCAAAACAAATTACCATTCAATTGGGTTGCTTGAATTTGCTTCATCATCTGTTCTCAGGATACTAGAATATTGAAATTCCTGGACAAAATGGATTTTCTAAGGTAAATCTCTTAAGTATTGGAGAGGGGAAAATCTGTTAAAGTTTTTTTTTTAATTAAGAAAATTTGGTTAGTGATGCTTTGTTTCTTTAAAAGGGAAGGGGTGTGTTTGGTGTGTGTGCGTGTGTGTGGTACTTATGTTTTTAGCTTTGCATGGTTATATGCAAATTAGAGCTTCTAACATAATCCTAAGTATTGACAAATAAAGGCTGAACTTTTTTTTTTTTACAAACGTAGCAGGCTGAAAGCTAACAATTTCAGGTGGAATTTTTTTTAAAGTAAAAATATTGTCTTGCCATAGCTAAAGGTGTAACTCATAAAATGCTGAGGTTAACACAATTTGTTAAAACCATTCATTTCATGTACAATCTATTTTAAAGTTTCATATCATTTTTTTTTTTTTTTTTTTTTTGGGGGGGGGGGGGATGGGGGATGGGGAGGAAGATGCAAATTATTTCAATACCTAAGTAACTCCACCATACCAACTCCAATCTAACCGACGGTCTAGTGGGTATGTCATTAGACTGTGAATCACAGGGTTCGAGGTTCGAGTCCCGCCTCGGCACTAATGTCTTTTGGCAAGCTATTAATCTACATTTGCCACTCTCCACCCAGGTGAGGTAAATGGATGCCTGGCAGGAATCAATTCCTTGAAACGCTAGAGTGCCACAATGTCAGTCATGCTGAAAGCTAGGTTAATCATTGTGGAGCGCCGGGAGTCTGACAGACATGAGCGCTATTCAAGAACCGACCATTATTATTATTCTTTGGCATGCCTGGTAATGTTTTTTGTTGTTGGTTTGTTGGTGTGAGTGGGGTATAATTACTTCATAGAAATATAACTTTACAAGAAAAGGGTATAAATACTTTGACTGTTATGCATGCATCATGTTGAAGTTGTTTTTGCTGAATTGATGCCAGTTTGCTTTCACTTTTATACATGTAGTTACATGCATGTAACCTTTTTAACATTCAAAATGGAGATACAAGTTAAATGGATAACCAACAAATTTAAGACTTTACAAAAATATTCATATTTTAAAATATGTATCTCTATATTTCCAAGTTATAAGCCATGTAAGAGTTTCTTTGCTGAATTTTCTGAGTTGTTAGGATGATATTGAAAAGAAAAAAATATGCACTGTTTTTGTGAAATAATATGTAATACATTTTCGCCTATCATTACATGATGATAATTTTTGATGCTCTTCAGTTTTATATATTTACACTTTCAGTAATTTATCTCTATTTATTTTTTCTGTTTGCTTTGAATTTATTTTACTTGTACATAAATAGGAAAAACAAATTCATTATTAGAAAATGACTAGTGAAATTGATGTACCATATTTTTGTACACTGTGCAGAGAGAGGCTTTGTACTATATTGTAAATTTTGTCATCCTATCTTGGACATTGAAAAATGCATTGACCAATGCTTCCATTGTGTTGCAATAATTCTCATTAAAAAAAAAGAGAGAACAAAGAATGAGAAAAAAATCATGATTAAATTATACAAAATGTCACTCTTCGGAGTTATGAAAAGAATCAGAAGAAGTGGAGCTATTTTATTTGCAGTCTTGGAGATGGGA
The DNA here is from genome assembly GCA_035222895.1 of Strongylocentrotus droebachiensis. Classification (NCBI taxonomy): domain Eukaryota; kingdom Metazoa; phylum Echinodermata; class Echinoidea; order Camarodonta; family Strongylocentrotidae; genus Strongylocentrotus; species Strongylocentrotus droebachiensis. The sequence goes on along the minus strand of JAVYIG010002525.1, from coordinate 127,839 downwards.
AGATGCTTTGTATGCTGTAGCAATAGGGAGGGATAGAGAGAGAGAGAGAGAGAGACAGACAGACAGACAGACAGAGTAAAGTTTTGGTTTTTCAGAGTGGGAGAGAGAGAGAGAGGGGGGGGGGGGGGTGGGTATGACTGTGTGTGGTTGTGTGTGCATGTGAGTGAGTAGGTAGAAAATAAAACAGCCAAAAAAGCAAATGTTTTGGCTGAAGGATAGAAAGAGAGAAAAAGGAAAGTGGAGAGACATAATGAGAGAGAGATTGTGTGTGAGCGTGTGTGTGCAAACAATTAAAAATCTTTATGAACGAGAGTGTTAATGAAAAAGTACAGTATATGTATTTTGTACCTGGAATTATGTACAGTTAACAACTAAATTATTCATATCCCTTGTAAAGTGGACTTACTGAATAGGGGCCTTTGTTGATACATGTGTAGCTGTAAGCCTTGATATATCACTCTCTCAAGAAACACTGTTGGGGACATATCAATTTTCACATATACTTAAAGGTAAAGACCAGTATTGGAAACGCCCCAATTTCAAAAAATGAAATGGAAGCTCTCATGTGAAAGAATATGTTTTGACTAATACATGATGATAGAAAATTTGCCGGGAAACCGCCTACTAATTCATATATTTGGTAAATTTGTTTCTCTCATGGTCGTGTGAGAGATATAGGGTAGTCCCATATACATCTTTCTGTGTATAGTGCTTGTAACTTTACGAAGAATGGGCCAAATTTCTTATCATTTTGATGATTCCAGAACCTTGCAGATGCTAGATGCTAGATGATCAACCTTTTCTGATCGATTCCACAACGTTTCTTTCACAATGCAATCGCATGACCATTACTGGTCTTTACCTTTAAAAAGGTACAAAACTTGGTAAATTTAGTCGTTAATTGCACATGTAGGCTACTGCAATATCTTACAAATAATGGGCAAGTGACCATTAAAGAGAGTATTGTAACAATGAGCTGAGTGAAACAAAGACATTGTCAACAGTGAGCAAATGACAACAACAAATTACCAAAAAATGCAACATAATTTCATTCTTAATCAGCTTTATTATTGAAAAAATATCCACCACCTCTCAACGATAAAGAAAGAGTTTAAAGGTTAAATATCACAGCAATAAAATAGAATCTTTTCTTATTGCAACTCCTAATACAAAACATGAAGGCACAGATAACACTTTATAATCTACTGGATCATCTGACATTTGGCATGGCGTGAATCAAGTAATTACACATAATTGAACATGAGCATGATCAATTAAATAGTAATAACAAAACAATAACAAATACAATTGATTTATTTTAATAGTGTCCGTAAATGAGTCCATAAAGCTTGCCCGCACATATTGTATGCACACACTTTCCGCTCCCTAGGCGGCATTTTAGTCAGGTACACAATGCTGACCAAACCACAATGATGTCCCCATCCTACCAGCTACCCATTAAACACCTGGGGGGAGAGAGGCAATGTAGTTAAAATACCTTGCCATACATGCAAGTGCTGTGCTAAAGATCAGAACACATGACCTCTCCATTTCTGGTCAAATGTTTAAACCCCTCAGTTACGACACTTTGCTGTTAAATTGATTTCGTTCACTTTTTACTTCTTTTTATTTTTTATTTTTTTAATTTTATACTTAACCCTGGTGAAAACTACAATGGCAATCTCTCAATGCCAAACATGACTTACACTATACAAGTTTTGATGTAATATCAAACATATTTGGACAAGGAAAACGTCTTTCTCAAGTTCTCGAAATCTAAAACAAGTAATCAATTACAAATTTCGACACCATGGAACTTCCTTTTTATTAAGGAAATTTAATGAGAAATTATAAACTTGTCAAATGAAATCTCTTTTTTAAAAATAATTTGCACAAATTTTGACAGTAAGAGAATTATGATTTGAAGATCAAGCCCCTACTTGGAATTCAATAGCATCACGGTTGTAATAACCATATATCTCATAAACTATGTAGACCTATACACTGTACATCAACATATTAATATCATGCACATTTGAATACTCAATCTCTTTTTGACAGTTTTGATAGAGTGCCCTGTATCACAACATTTGGCAATACGTTTTACATGCACACCATATCCAATTTAAAGAAATTACCCTTTTTCTTAAAGTCATCTCCTGAAATAATCCGAAAAATACATAACAAGGCTGTATTATGCTCTTAGGTATTGATATCACCTGTGAAAGTCAAATATAAAGTATCAACAATGAAATCATGTGCAGCATATCTTTCATTTCAATCCCAATGAAAACACAAAATACCCATGTAAATTGTGTTACATACCAGGTATTATTCAAATGATGATAAAATTAACCACCTTCGATACGAACGCAGAGAACAGAATACTATAAACTAGTGATGATATAAATCATACAACATACAAATCATGATCAATACTGAGAATTAAAATATGGATATACCATACTTCATAATACAGTCCAACATGCTTTAGTTAGTGACCACCTGTATAGAAAGACTATTTTGTTCATTTTTATTGAATACCTAGTGTTTTTGGACTCAAAAAAGCAATTAAAATCATACAATATTGGATTTGAATGCTAAAGTAGTATCATAATCATTAACATTTTTAAATGATTGCAACGTTGATTCATTGCCACTTTATGACTTTTCTTTTTAATAAAGACAGTAAAATTAAATGAAATGCACTTTTTCACAAAGCGACTCCAAACTTTCCATGTCCATTTGTATTGCCAGGTATCCTTAATTCATCAAATCTTCCCAGAAATTTGGAAGGTACAGCTGCTTTTGCGTAGATTTTAGACTACTTAATCAGTTGCTTATACCAGAACCTAAACAGATTCCACTATAAAATATATATAATTCCAGACACTAAATGAAACTAGTCTCCAATTCCCAGCTCTCAGCATTGTTAGAGGAATTAAGAGTCACTCTTTACTGCACTCGAATAAAAGTTCAATCTAGTAGAAAAGATATAATGAAATCATCTGAGGTATATTTTGACCTAAATGTACATTTCATAATTTCCATTTGATTTCAATAACCGATCATTCATACACTATTAAAACAAAATATCCCAGTAAATGTAAAAGTTTCATCTCTTTGGTCTGTCACAAAAAAGTAATCATAATAACAATTAAATCTTCAAGCTGCAATGCATTTGGTGTTACACAAATTGATAATGATAATAATGATAATGATGATTAAGTCTATACGTATTAGCAATTTTTTTTCAGAGGATTATAAAGTGCTGAATTATCAAACACGTGAGAAGAGAAAGTATGGAAGGGATAAAAGGGAAATTATGAGAGTTATTATAGAATCGCTCACTATGCATGTTTATCGTACATTTAAAGAGGTAAATGTTTGAATACGCAAGCATTAAAGTCACATATGTGCATTTGAACCCGTATCATTTGAGGCACTTTAATGTTAATCAAACGTAAGGACCTGCAAATGTTTTTCACAGCCCATATAACAAGTAAAATCTTCTCTTTGATAATACAGCAGTTGTACTGCAAACGCATCAATAATCAAAACTGAGGTTCACTTTGTCCTTTTTAACAGTGCAAAGTCATGTTTTCAAGTAACAATTAAATTCACTCTCATCCTAAAGTGTAGATTTCACTTTGCATTCATATTGACAAGAAAACAAAAAGGTTTTGTCCAAATGTTCATTTTTTTGTTTGGTCGCTCTTTTCTTTCTTTCATTTTGAATGAAGGCCCAGAAAATAAATCCTAAGATATCCTGAGAGAAATGATCACTATCTTGACTTGGCCTTACAACTAGCACGCAAGCTTCAGCCAAAACATGCACTTGTACAATAATTATATTCATTCATTAAAAAAAAGGCCTATCAATCAACATTTTGAGACTAGTAGAGAATGATTAAACGGGAAATCTTCTTGGATTTGTGAAGATCACTTAACCTTCACTATTTGCAAAGTCTTATCCATAACATGTATTTGTACCCTAATTATTTCTATTTGCATTTTATATTTGGTATCTTGGCAGAGACCAAAGGACACTTTGAGCCTCCTGTGATTAACCCCTTTACTACTGAATTCATTTATTGCCATATGCTTAATACATGGGCCACCTGGTTCCAGTAGGCAATGGGGTAAAGCCCCACTGCACTAGTTTGGCCAGGAGGGATTATACCTCCCTGCAAGGACACTGACAGGTGGTTATCTCATCAAATCAGCTCTCAATTAACATAAAAGGGGATCATGGGCAAACAATGGTCACCGATTAGGCCTTGTTTGCTATGAAGAGGGCGCAAGTAGCTTTAAGTAGTGCAGACAGGCTTAACAGAGATATTATCTTGGTTTGGTGAGGATTACTCGCCCTTCTTCTTCTTGGCTTTGAGGGTGGACAGATCACCCATCAGGTTGCGGTTTAGGATCTTGGTGCCGCACATCAACCCGGCGTAGAGAGCGCCTGCAAAGCCACACGTCATGATGTCTTGACCTGCATGGGGAAAAAGGCAAATCAATTTTTATCTTTTTGAATTTATGTATTTACCAATCGTGGGATGGAACACTCTCATCATCACAAGTGCTGTTTTTCATAGGTGTCCACAGCTCTCATTGTAATCTATCAAATGAAAATGTACTGTCACTGTGTCAAGCTCTGGCATTAAGAAGGACATATATATCTTTATAAATGTGCAAAATAACTATTATTTTAAATTATATAACCTAGGCTCTATTTTCTGTAAATCTTCATTTACATTTGAGTATAAAGAATATAAAAGTGGTTGTCTCCGTAGAGAATCTTCTGGACTTATCTAAATTATATCCATTTCTATTCTCTCTTGTATCATAGAGATATACATGTAGGATAGTGATCTGAGGGTTTAGAAGTGGTCCAAGTCTCGAAAACATAGTCTCTCCTAAGGACTAGAGCCCTTTATTCAGACCCTTTTCTTACACATAAGTTATATTAGGGATCCGCGATGGTGGTTTCAGGAATGAGAGCAGCCAGGTCTTAAAGCCTGTCTGCAAGACTTAAATCTACTTGCGCCCTCTATATAGCAAACAAAGCCTAAGCGGTACCCGTTGGTCCCTCATGATCCCCTTTTTCTTATGTTAATTGAGAGCTGATTTGATGAGATAACCACCTGTCGGTGACCACAGCAGGGAGGTCTAATCCCTCCTGGCCAAACTAGTGCAGACAGGCTTTGACAAATAATAGAACTCCTTCTTTAATATAGACCAAAACCCAAGCCAATAGATATGGACCCAATGCTCTCCCAGTTCTAAGGTTTATCTGCAAAATTGAGATTGGGATGGAGGACAGCTCTGAGGGTTTGAAAGTGGTCCAGGGTCCTGTTTCACAAAGCCTATTTTCAATGACAAATTACAAAAATCAGTGACAAATCTGTTGATAACCAATCAGAAGCAAGGATTTCAGTAGCTTATAACAAGAACTGTCATTTGTCACTGACGACAAGTTTTGTGAAACGCCCCCAAGGTCTCACAAAAAAGTCCTCTCTTAAAGTCTGCTACAGCCTAGACCTTGTCCTAATTCATATGTGCAAGATATAGGATGGGGATGGAGGTCTCAGGCCTAAGGCTGGTTCTGGTCTTGACACAGAGAAGGAAAAATCAGTGACAATTCTGCTGATAACCAATCAGAAGCAAGGCTCTCAGTAGCTTTTAACAAAAACTGTCATTTATTACTTATGACAAGTTTTGTGAAATGGGGTCCCGTTCTTACCTGTAAGATAAAGGTTGGGAATAGGAGTCTCGGGCCTGAGATTAGTCCAGGTCTCTGCGGTGAACCTCTCCTTGTTGTGGTCCAGTCCATACATCTCACCAGCAGGAGCGCCAAGGTAGTACCTGTTGCTCAAAGGAGAACCAGCTTCAAAGTAATCAACCTAGTATGCAAAGAAAACAAATATAACTTCATTCATTGCAATTTAAGTTCTCACATGTGGTACTCATTAAAAGCCCCTCTTAAGTGTTGGGAGCCGCAAAAATTTGATGGCAAAATTTCCCTTGAATTGTATCATAATGTGAAAGAGGATGTCATTTAAGACACATTTCTGAAAGGATTTTCAAGGCAAATGTGTTTGAAGTCGAATATTGATGAAAGAATACAAAATTTAGGTTTTCTGCGTACAACAGAAAATCTAAATTATGTATTCATTTTTGAGTATTTGCCTTCAAACACATTTTTGGGGGAAAATCTTTGCAGAAGTGTGTCTTAAATGACATCTTCTTTCACATTATAATACAATTTAAGTGATTTTTTTGCAAATTTGGGGCTCCCAACACTTTAGAGGGGCTTTAAGGTTGGAGGCATAAGAGTCTTGTATGATAGTGCTACAGTGTTTTGTAAATTGGCTCTCAAAGTGAATTGGACTCTGTAAACTATGACTGTTATAACAGGACTAGCAGCACAACTTATTTAGCAGTATTGTTCTCCACCTACACCTATACGTAACATGGTGGCAGCTGTGGGATGTATAGTAATTGTTATTCATGTGTTATCTTCCATCTACCTACATCCAAACAACATGGTGGCAGCGATGGGATGTATAGTAATTGTGATTTACTAGTGTCATCCAACATCTTTACATAACATGGTGGCAGCGGTGGGATGTATAGTAATTGTGATTTACTTGTGTCATCCAACATCTATACAAAACATGGTAGCAGCGATGGGATGTATAGTAATTTACTAGTGTCATCCAACATCTTTACATAACATGATGGCAGGGGTGGGATGCATAGTAATTGTGAATTACTAGTGTCATCCGACATCTGTACATAACATGGTGACAGCGGTGGAATGTATAGTAATTGTCATTTACTAGTGTCATCCACCATCTAAACCCAACACTGCGGTAGCTGTGGGATGTATAATGATTGTAATTTACTAGTGTCATCCAACATCTTTATATAACATGGTGGCAGCAGTGGGATGTATAGTAATTGTGATTTACTAGTGTCATCCAACATCTTTACATAACATGGTGGCAGCGGTGGGATGTATAGTAATTGTGATTTACTAGTGTCATCCAACATCTTTACATAACATGGTGGCAGCAGTGGGATGTATAGTAATTGTGATTTACTAGTGTCATCCACCATCTACACCTAACACTGCGGTAGCTGTGGGATGTATAATGATTGTAATTTACTAGTGTCATCCAACATCTTTATATAACATGGTGGCAGCAGTGGGATGTATAGTAATTGTGATTTACTAGTGTCATCCAACATCTTTACATAACATGGTGGCAGCAGTGGGATGTATAGTAATTGTGATTTACTTGTGTCATCCAACATCTTTACATAACATGGTGGCAGCGGTGGGATGTATAGCAATTGTCATTTACTAGTGTCATCCACCATCTACACCTAACACTGCGGTAGCTGTGGGATGTATAATGATTGTAATTTACTAGTGTCATCCAACATCTTTATATAACATGGTGGCAGCAGTGGGATGTATAGTAATTGTGATTTACTAGTTTCACCCAACATCTTTACATAACATGGTGGCAGCGGTGGGATGTATATTAATTGTGATTTACTAGTGTCATCCACCATCTAAACCAAACACTGCGGTAGCTGTGGGATGTATACTGATTGTAATTTACTAGTGTCATCCAACATCTAAACCCAACATTGCGGTAGCGGTGGGATGTATAGTAATTGTGATTTACTAGTGTTACCCAACAACTAAACACAATATACTACTAAAAACTAAAGAAACTGTGTCATAATCGTCATCTATCAGTGTCATCACACTGCTACCACCATGCTCAATTTTGATGCAGATAGATAAAGAGTACCGTAACTCTGATGATACCAATTACTACACATCCCACCGCTGCCACCATGTTATGTTTGGATATAGGTAGATAGAAGATAACACATGAAGACTACTAAAAACAAATGAAACCGTGTCATAATCGTCATTTATCAGTGTCATCACACTGCTACCACCATGCTCTATTTTGATGGTGATAGATAAAGAGTAACTCTGATGATAACAATTACTAACAATCACCGCTGCCACCATGTTATGTTTGGATGTAGGTAGATGGAAGATAACATATGAATAACATTGAGTATGTATTGTTATTCATGAAGTGTCTTCATTGTTATTGCTAATGGCTCTCCATAACTGTTAAGTCCTGGACTTGTATGCAATCTGAAAAGAGTGCTCTTCCCGTATCATAGTACAGTACATGCATAGATGACATCAAGTTAATTAGACCACTAACCTTATCCTCCAGCTGAGGGAAAAGCTCCAGGACACGTTCCCACATCTTGTCAGCGATGCCCTTCTTGATGACATCGTACCCATCACCTCTATGGTGCATCCTGGTCTTCTCCCATTCCTCAAACCACTCCCAGTTTGCTAAGGTCACCAGGGTGCAGGCAGACTTTCCTGTGAGCCAAGGGGATTCAAAAGAAATTGGGATAATTTGTTAAACAAGGAATTTGCACCCTACTAAAGGTATTGCTATTTAGTGATGTCCTATAATACCATAGATGCATGGGCATTAGACAAACTGGGAATTAGACTAAATATTTATCAAACTAATTGGACATTAGACTTTATGGAAATTAGACCAAATGACTATTAACCTAAATGGTCATTAGACCAAATGATAAGTAAATGAAAAGATTGTTAGACCATGTGGATAGTAGACAGGCTGGTTGTAGACCAAACAGAAATTCACCACTGGAATCCAGGGACCCATTTCACAAAGCCTTTTTTTAATGACAAATGACAAAAACCAGTGACAAATCTGCTGATGACCAATCAGAAGCAAGGATTTCAGTAGCTTATAACAAAAACTGTCATTTGTCACTGATGACAAGTTTTGTGAAACACCCTCTGACCTGCATGGGTAACCTACTCACCTGGGTATCTCTCATCCCAAGTGGAGTCCTTGGCCGACGGGAAGCTGATGAAGAGGAGCGGGACCTTGGACTTGGCAGCCTCTTCCGCTGACAGATTGGCGTAAGCCTTGGTGATGCCGTTCAGGTCGTTGTTGATGAATGACCAGTACTGTCTGGCAGGGAGGTTCAGGTCCTTGGTCGATCCCTTCAAACCCACAAAGACAGAGAAGCCGGCCAATGCGGTGCGGGTTCCCTTGAATTTGTCCATCAGATCTGAAGAGATGGAACGGGATTGATGCTTAAAAGCATGTCTGTACTAGTTTGGCCAGGGAGGATTAGACCTCCCTGCAAGGTCACTGACAGGTGGTTATCTCATCAAATGAGTTTTCAATTAACATAAGAAAAAGGGGATCATGGGGAACCAACATGCACCGATTAGGCATTGTTTGCTATACAGTGCATCCCAGAAAAAACGAAACCGAGAAGTATCGATGTTTTATCATAACTTAATCACAACCATAATTAATGAATGATACATATTTGGAAAGCTTAGAGTCTCCTCTTTCAGTTGATGCTACTCAGGTGATGCATATTTCACGCATGAGTGATTAAAAGCAATTTGAAGGAAGGAAACCAAAAAGACATTTGGCGGGCGGTATCTGAATTTCGAAGAAAAATTCACATTTCTAGAAAGTTGAGTTTCTGCCCTTTCATATGACACCTCAATCAGTAAAAATGAGCGAGGAATAACAAAGTTCTGTTCGTTTAAAGTAGCCCTTACATTTTCATAATTTTAACAAACGAATTCGTTTTCACTGGGTGCCTGCCGTAGCAAAAAAGCAGATTTGACAAAAGACTTAACTCCGTTTCGTTGACAATCAGCCATGCATGAAGACTCTCGTCTACGGCTGATTGTCAACGAAACGGAGTTAAGTCTTTTGTTAATTTCGTTTATTGATACGGCAGGCAGCCAGTAAAAACAAATTCGTTTAATAAAATTATGGAAATGCAAGCCCTACTTTAAACGAACAGAACTTTGTTATTCCTCGCTCATTTTTCCTGATTGAGGTGTCATATGAAAGGGCAGAAACTCAACTTTCTAGAAATGTGAATTGTTCTTCGAAATTCAGATACCGCCCGCCAAATGTCTTTTTGGTTTCCTTCCTTCAAATTGCTTTTAATCACTCATGCGTGAAATATGCATCATCTGAGTAGCATCACAGGAAAGAAGAGACTCTAAGCTTTCCAAATATGTATCATTCATTAATTATGGTTGTGATTAAGTTATGATAAAACATCGATACTTCTCGGTTTCGTTTTTTCTGGGACGCACTGTATAGAGGGCGCAAGTAGCTAGTGCAGTGTGGCTTTGAAGGTGACATAATTTGTTTGATGAAGATGACATTTTGTTAGATGATGATTGTTTTACCTAACTGTTAAGAAAGCATGTAAATGCTTTTAGTAAACAACCAGAGATTGTTTGGCTCTGTGGGTTTGGGACACAATAATGCTACTATCCGTTGTTACAAATATCAGCTTTACATATTATTTCTGTAAAGAGATGTCAAGATTTTAAATTTAAAAAATTGAATATAAAAATTTAAAAGGTAGGCTACTTGTTACTAGACTAGTGAATGCACTCATAACAGATTTGGCATCTATGAGGAATTTCAAAATTAACTTTCACACATGGGTCTTGGGATAAAATCATGTTTCCCTCATATTAAACACTTTAATATCTCAATGTTTTATTAGGTATATGTTTTTTCATGCTTAATGTCTTCTGATGTAATACAAATGATTGTTTTATTTTGTTTATTGGTCCCGTTGATTAAATAGAGATTATGATAAAATCATCCTTAAGGCCAATATGCTTAAAAGGTATGCTTTTACAATTTCCAGGTACTCTTTCTGTGGTTATTGTATATGACAAGAGAGTATGAAGCTTGCAATACTTCCCAACATTCATTTTTTTTTTAAATTGACGCACATCGATGCTTTGAACTGGTTATCGTCAACTCTTATTAATGTTATATGTTGCCAAGAGAGAGAGAGAGAGAGAGACAAAGAGATGAAGCAAACTTTACCATGTTTCTTAACGATCTCTAGGGGGAGCAATTTCTGGTACGTGTTCACTAATCCAGCATCTGAGATGATGAGAGGAGCGTGAATGTCAACATCTCCTGTTGTCCTGGCAACGCGAACACCTACACACAGAGAAAATAATGTCAATGATAAATTTTCAGTGACACATGAAAATGATTTGAAAGAATATAGTGTGTATGTATGTATGGATGATCTTTATATTTATGGATTGAACTCACTTCACACTAGACACTTGAAACCAGGGTAATGTACATGCAGATCGCAACTATGCATATAAATTAGTTGACACATCTTATTGCTCTCATTTGCAGGAGCTTAAAATTGTTTATTACTTTATCCACAAATTTAATACCTTCATTTATTCTTACATTACTTCATCCATTCCATTCATTCAAGTATTTCATTAACTCAATTTATTCATTTTTTCGTCTATTTCTTGACTAATTCCTTCATCCAATCATTCATTCAAATTTTCATTCATTTTCCTTCCTTCCTTCCTTCCTTCAATCTCTCTCTCCCTCCCGCCCTCCCTTCATTCATTCATTTATTTATTCATTCAACCTTTCCCTCATTCATTAGAACACTTTCTTTCTTTCTTTCTTTCTTCCTTCCTTCCTTCCTTCCTTCCTTCCTTCCTTCCTTCCTTCCTTCCTTCCTTCCTTCCTTCCTTCCTTTCTTCATTCCTTCATTCATTTATTTCTTCATTCACCCTTTCCCTCATTCATTAGAACACTTTCCTTCCTTCCTCCTTTCCTTCTTTCATTCATTCATGCATGCCCAATTTCAACTCACCGCATGCTGCACCATCACTGTCGATGAGGATCTCTGAGACGGGAGCCCTGACCAGCACCCTACCCCCAGCCTTCTCGATGGTGGATACAATGTAAAGTAGGGTCTAAGTTAAAGACTTCTTGCATTCATCCATGATTTTACTCACTCACTCACTCGCTCACTCACTCACTCTCTCAGCCACTCACTCCCTCACTCACTCGGTCACTCACTCACTCAGCCACTCACTCACTTGGTCACTCACTCACTAAGCCACTCACTCACTCACTCACTTGGTCACTCACTCACTCAGCCACTCACTCACTCACTCACTTGGTCACTCACTTACTCAGCCACTCACTCACTCACTTACTCATTTAATTCACTCACACACTCACTCACTTGGTCACTCACTCACTCAGCCACTCATTCACTCACTCGGTCACTCACTCACTCAGCCACTCACTCACTAAGCCACTCACTCACTCACTCACTTGGTCACTCACTCACTCAGCCACTCATTCACTCACTCACTCACTCAGCCACTCGGTCACTCACTTACTCAGCCACTCACTCATTCATTCATTCATTCACTCACTCACTCACTCACTCACTACACTCACTCACTCACTCACTTATTCGTTCATTCACTCACAAACCCTTTCCCTCATTCAGTCAATCACTTTCCTTCCTTCTTTCCTTCATTCAATCAATAGTCATGCCCAATATCAACTCACCGCATGCTGCACCATCTCTGTCGATGAGGATCTCCGAGACGGGCGCCCTGACCAGGACCCTACCCCCAGCCTTCTCGATGACGGGTACGATGTGGTATGCGATCTCGCTGGCCCCGCCCCTTGGGTAGAAGCCACCATAGACGTAGTGGTTCATGAGGAGGGTGTGCATCATGAGGCTAGCATCCTCAGGAAGGGTTCCTGACACGCAAATAAATTGAGAAACAGGAATTTTAATAATACCGGTAATGATAATTATAATATTGGTTATTGATAGAGCGCACATATCCACCATGCATGGTGCTCAAGGCGCTCCAACTATTACCCTGACTCTGCTAGGCAGCCGATTTCGGCGCTCACAGCATTCAAGGAGTTCCTTCCTACTGCTACCCATTTAAAACCTGGGTGGAGAGTGGCAAATGTAGATTAATATCTTGCCAAAGGACATTAGTGCCGTTCTGGGACTCGAACCATTAGTAATATTCAATATTTTGACAATCGTTTATCACTTCTCCTGCAATGGGATTAACTCTGAAATCATAGATAGCCGCTTATCAGAGAGTCAATTTCTAAGAAATTCTACACAAACATCACCATCCATATAGCCTTGCTCCCACCAGGGCTCAACAGCCAATCAAAATCAAGGTTCCCATGGTAGTTACCATTGATGGCAAATTTACCATTAATGGTAAGTTTAACGCCACAGGCCCTGGTCTGACTTTTAACATTAAAAAGGGTGTACCTCTAATCAGTAGATAAGTACACATGTAACAATTCAGTGCTACATTGTGTTTTAGTGTTTCCATAAATCCCAAAGACAAAATGAGTTACTTTCCTGTGCGTATTCACTGAGCTCAGTGTTATGATATACAGAAATGTGACGTGTATAACACTTACGTCATCATAAAATAAAAACGCCGCCGTGGTTTGTCATGTCATATCTGAAGGAGACCTGGGGAGTTTTTCACAAAGGGGTCATTCCATATCAAATCACCCAAAAAATCTGAAAATCTGAACCCGACCATTTTTGATTTTGATGAAACTTACTATACTTGTTGAGTGTGATCTCACAGCACCAAATTCCAAATTTTAGTTCAATTGGGTGAGGGGTTTGGGAGATACGGCCAACCAAATTTTGAGATTTTTTCAAAAATGGGGGTGGCGGGCCTACCTTTGAACCCTTGTATCTCGGGACCTAATGGGTCAATCTTCACAACATTTTTATTGTTGGAAAGGGTATTCAATAAGGAATCCAAATCTGCCGCCATTTTGAAAATTCGTACATGTTGGGATACTTTGACCTCTTGACCTAAGATTTGACCTTGAAGTTGACCTTGTGGATCACGTGACCTTGGCAACATTTTTCATGAAATGTAATCTCTGACATGTTCACTTAAACATATAAAAGTTTCAGAGATATAATATTTTTTGTTTAGGAGCAATAAGGATTGAAAGTATTCATACTTACAGATATTCACAATAAACCCTATTATAATGTATACAATACATGCAATATGCACAGTACAACATACAGCTTCCACATGCTTTTTTGTTCTAGCCCATCCATTCTAAATGTCAGCAGTACTTGAATAAAAATAAAATAATAAGTTCATATAGGCCTAAAGGGTCGGTTCTAGGATAATTACCCCCCTGGAAAATTAACCCCCAGGAAATGTCCCCCCCCCCCCCCCCTCTGAGGACAATTATCCCCCGAGGACTATCACACCCAGATGACAATTACCCCCCAGAAAATTACCTCCTAGGACAATCTGTCCCCCCCCCCGAGGAAAATTACCCCCCGGACAATTACCCCCCCCCCCCCCTGGAAAATTACCCCTCAGGGACAATTACCTCCCAAAAAAAAATCTGCTTTGATTAAAACCAACTTATTATCAGGATGGACTTTTCCTTTAACAAATAGGGGGGGGGGGAGGTAATTGTCCGGGGGGTAATTTTCCTAGGGTGTAATTGTCCGGGGGGTAATTGTCCTTGGGGGGGGGGGGGACAGATTGTCATAGGAGGTAATTTTCTGGGGGTAATTGTCCTCTGGGTGCGATAGTCCTCGGGGGGTAATTTTCCTCAGAGGGGGGGGGGGGGGTGGGGGACATTTCCTGGGGTCAATTTTCTAGGGGGGTAATTATCCTAGAACCGACTCAGAGGCCTAAAGCCATACATCCTGTTAACCCTTTAGGCCTATATGAACTTGTCATTTTATTTCTATTCAAGTACTGCTAACACTTAGAATGGATATGCCTAGAACAAAAAAGCATGTGGAAGATGTATGTTGTACTGTGCATATTGCATGTATTGTATACATTATAATAGGGTTTATTGTGAATATCTGTCAGTATGGATACTTTCAATCCTTATTGCTCCTAAACAAAAAATATTATATCTCTGAATTTTTTATATGTTTTAGTGAACATGTCAGAGATTACATTTCATGAAAAATGTTGTCAAGGTCACGTGATCCACAAGGTCAATTTCAAGGTCAAATCTTAGGTCAAGAGGTCAAAGTACCCCAACATGTACGAATTTTCAAAATGGCGGCAGATTTGGAATCCTCATTGAATACCCTTTCCAACAATACAAATTTTGTGAAGATTGACCCATTAAATCCCGAAAAAAAAGGGTTCAAAGGTAGGCCCGCCACCCCCATTTTTGAAAAAATCTCAAAATTTGGTGGGCCGTATCTCCCAAACCCCTCACCCAATTGACCTAAAATTTTGGATTTAGTGCTGTGAGATCACACTCAACAAGTACACTAAGGTTCATCAAAATAAAAAATGGTCGGGTTAAAACCATTGGGTGATTTGACATGGAATGACCCAAAGACTAAGATCGGCTTTAAGTTGGACTTAACTATGGCGGGCCATTCATACCACTGGCTGCTCTCACCATTGGTTTCTCAATTATGATTGTTAAATTTTTTGTTTTCCTACAATAATGAACAAACATAAATTCTGTAGATTTGTGACCGGGATTTGTACTTCCTATGAGAAACCAATGCCAGGAATAGTTAGAGGAACTAGTGGCATGAACAGCCTGCCATAGTTAAGTCCAACTTTAAAGTTGATCTTAGTCTTTGTAAAACACTCCCCTGATACTGCATAACTCACCATAATCTCCAAAGCAGTAAGAAAGCACTGCCTTCAGGTCGTTGTTCTCGGTCACACTGTCGAGGAAACGCTGGAGAGAGATCTGAGAATACTTGAAGTACTTGGTCATGGCGCTGGCCATGCCTGTGGAGATCAACAGCTGGCAGATTCTCAGTGGGAGGATCTTAAACAAGAAAGCTGTCTGCATGTGTTTTCGCTGCTCCTACATTCGGAAATGCAAAAAAGATTTTTCAAATGAATAAACAGGAGCGATGAGCAAATTTATATCTAGATTAGTACGAGAATATGGCAGATTCTCATTGGGAGGATCTTGAACAAGAATGCTGTCTGCATGTGTTTTTCGCTGCTTCTACATTTGGAAATGCCAAAAAGATTTTTCTTTTTTTTAACTGAATAGGAACGGAGAGCAAGTTTAGTTGTGAAAAGCCTCAAAAGAGCTGTAGTTAACTGCAGAACAGCGCTACCAAACTTTATTTAAAAAAACAGCTCTAGTTAGGTGATAAAAAACAACTAGAAAATGCATAAAGATTAGTATGAGAACATGGCACTTTACAATACAGAAAAAAAATTAGTGAGAATGCCGTCTGCATGCGTTTTCTCTGCTCCTACATTTGGAAATGCAAAAAAGATTTGTTTAAATAAATAAACAGGAACAGCGAGCAGTTTGAGATTTAGATTTAGATTAGTACTAGAATATGGCACTTTACAATAAAGAATTTGGAAATGCAAATTTTCTAAATAAATAAACAGGAACTGGAGCGGTGAGCAATTTTTCTTCTGAAAGTTTCGAAAGAGTGATAGTAAACTTCAGAACAGCTCTACTAAACTAACATATAGCTCTAGTTAGAAAATTAAAAAACTCTGGAGAAACTATAAAAAGCATAAAGATTACCGGTCATATGAGAATATGGCACGTTACACTATAGGAAGAATCTTTAGCAAGAAAACTGTGTTTCCCTACATTCTGAGAGAATTTAAAGATGGTCAAGCTTGGGTATATAGAGGGCAGCATAAAGACACCGCCATAATCTCCCAAAGGAAACTCAAATTCTTGTCTTACAGATGGTCTTTACAGACAGTGGGCTTTCTATACAGGTGGTCTTTTGGACAGGTATTCTTGTCATACATATGGTTTTTGTAGACAGATATTCTTGTCTTACAGGTGGTCTTTACAGACAGTAGGCTTTCTATACAAGTGGTCTTTATACACAGGTATTCTTGTCATACAGATGGTTTTTGTAGACAGGTATTCTTGTCTTACAGGTGGTCTTTACAGACAGTAGGCTTTCTATACAAGTGGTCTTTATACACAGGTATTCTTGTCATACAGATGGTTCTTGTAGACAGGTATTCTTGTCTTACAGATGGTCTTTGCAGACAGTGGGCTTTCTATACAAGTGGTCTTTATAGACAGGTATTCTTGTCATACAGGTGGTCTTTATAGACAGGTATTCTTGTCTTACAGGTGGTCTTTACAGACAGTGGGCTCTCTATACAGGTGGTCTTTATAGACAGGTATTCCTTTTATACAGGGAGTCACTGAAGCAAGTTCCACTGTACCTTCATATAATAGATGAACTTTTCAATGGCCGCCTCTTCCTCGGGAAACATCTTCATCAGAGATTCCCGAAACCATTGCTTGCTCCCCGATTGCATTGGAAATAACTTCTTGTTCTCGCCCTCGCCGATGACCACGGTGTCAAAGTTCTTGTCGATGGGGTCCCAGAGGAGTTGGCCCTCGGTCAGCTGGTCTATGTAGAGCCGTGTGATTGTGCTCTGTGCCATCTCACCGATGTAATGAATGCCTGAGAAATTGTTGGAATAATGATAACAATAAGGCCTGAAATAAAAACTTGTTGTATTGCCCTTTGCGACCTACCCAAAAATCTGAAAATCTACGGTCGGCATTTTTAAAAAAGTTTTTTTTTTTTTAACCGTTTTTTAGATTTTATGCTATTAATGAATAAAAAAATATGTATTTTGTTTGTTTAAATGGGATATAAATGTATAAAATCAAATTATCCCAAAATGCTCACTCATGCAAACCATGGATGATTATGAGGTGAAAAAGATATCAATGGATTGATGACATTGAAACACATCTATTAAAGCATTAAAAACTGAGAAATATCAGCCAAAAGAGGGCCGAAAAAAAAGAAGAAACAAAAAACATTAAAATCTGAAAAATATTGGACCAAAGGGGGCAACAACAAAAAAACACCCATTGTACTTCGAACATCACTGTGGTTCTGTATTAAATTCAAGGGAAAGTTAGTCCCTAAATAAAAACATTATGGCCCCACGCCATATATTGTTGTTAAATCTACACAAATATGTACATGTACATATACATGTACCTACCAACATCAAACTCATAGCCCTTCTCCACAAAGGTATGACAACATCCTCCGGCCTGGTCATGTTGTTCTAGGACCAAGACCTTCTTGCCCACCTTAGCCAAGATCGCTGCGATAGCCAGACCTCCGATCCCACTCCCGACCACAATGGCATCCAGGTCCTTGGGCACCTTCTGTTGGGTGAAACCTGTGTGTTCCAAGAGATAATATCCAGTAATGATAATGGTTCATAAAAATATTTATACAACTTGAATTATATGTATGTACTGTACATGAAACATCTACACTGCAATAACCCTAGCTCCACATAAGAATAATAACAAAGAATGGACTGAATCTGGACTACCGGTAGATGGCATCCAGATCATTGGACACATTCTGTGGGGTGAAACCTGTGTGTTTTAATAAAGAGATAATAATGATAATGGTTAATATTTATACAGTGCATTATATGAATATTTGCACTTTTCATTCACCCAGTAAGTAATGCCCACTGACCATTGGGTTCCAAGCCAAACAAGCAACATCTACATGTACACTGCAATACCCCCTCCTCTCCCCCCCCCCCCCCACAATGACATCCAGATCATTGGACACCTTCTGTGGGTGAAACCTGTGTGTTTCAAGAGATAATAATGATAATATTTATAGAGTGCATTATTCGAATACTTCAGTGCATATTACAGTCACACACTACACACAGTAAGTAATGCACACTGACCACTACGTGTATGTGTGCAATATCTACAGTACATGTACACTGTAATAGCCACCACCCCCCCCCCCCCCCCCCCCAATCACGATGGCATCCAAATCTTTGGGCATCCAGGCTTTATTTTATCAAAGATACATGCATAGGGTAACTCGAGTCCTTCATCATCAGCCATGCTACTGGAGAGTTCTGAAAATGTCAGCATACAGTTGTACATGTGTAGCAAATGAAAGAGATGTTTTAAAAAATGTATGACAGAGTCGTAAATTTACATTTGAGCGATTACAACTTTATATATTCATAAATTTCCTATCTAATAGTAATACCAGATTTTCCTGAAACCTTTAATGATTTGCTTTCATATATATATTTTATTTGTTTCTCTTTCAAACGTCTTAATATCAGGGTGGACTTAAAATCTTATAGTTAGCTATTTTCTTTCTTTCTTTTTAAACAGATAATGACAAACCAGCAATGGACAAGGTACTTCAAAATACTTGTATACTGAAAGTCAATAAAAAAACAGATTAGATTTGCTTGACCGGGCTGGCTCACTATAACAAAGAACAAAGTTCTAAAATATACTTATTCAGCAGAAAAAAATACAGTGGCAAAAGAGGATAAAGAACAGCATTAAACTGGTTAGATAACTTTCTCTTATTGTAAGTTATCTAAATACATGTATAATTGGAAGTGTGCTCGGCCACTCTGTCAAAAGCTAAAATGGTCCCATGCTATTTCATAATTGTTACACCAGCTACACTGTACACCGGCTTCCAGATACTAAGGGAATTCAATACATACATGTACATGTATGTATATACAGGTACTCGTTCAAATTTTGAAATTTTTGGCAACCACACTTCTCTATGTACACATATCCTCATTCTTTCAGCAACAGAGATCATCATATTTAGTTCAATCTAACTGTACATCAGCTCCTTCCTATCTCAGTCCCAAATCCTGAAAACAGGCTGGCTTTGAATCTTGTTACAGGTAATGCATTGCCCTCATGCCTATGAAACAAACTCCTGCATTTCTGAGAAATAGTACTTCACTTCACTTCTTCCCAAAACATTTGGAAAGAAAAAATTACTCCTACGATTCTTAACTAGTCCTTAGATTAAGGTACATCATCCTGTATCCTCTGGAAATATGGCACATCAAAATAAAATGATATCTTCCAAATGGACACCACTGCTGGGAACCATCTTTTCTTCTTGATTTTTTCACCAGACCGATACTTTACCACAATTAAAAAAAAAAAATTGTATGCTCACACATGCATGGTGCTTGTGATACAATGCAGTATATCTAGGCTTCTTGTTGCTGCTCATTGATCCCAACAACTAATATAAATAAGCCCATCTACATCCCCTCTCACGTATCACTGTATAGATTAAAACCTCTCATTGGATCAAAGTCCGTACAAGTTTATATAACAGCTTTAAGTGCCTATGATTAACTGATTGATGTTCGTCTGTAAAAACCTAAACACACACAACATTTGACTTTCGTTTGACTTTCAAGAATTGTCTGCACCCATTTGCAAGAGTCATTCACTTATCTATCAATGTTAGACCATATACATGTACATGTCTTTACCACATGTGCATTTGTAGCCCCATTTATTATCTTTATTTATTAAGGTTGTATTTTTCCAATAAATATAGAAAATGAAACAATTAAATCAGTGAATTTTCAAAGCTGTAATCAATGAAACACAAACTGGCAACTTAATGTAAACTGACATTTGTCAACCTTCCTCATACAAAGACAGTACATGTATGTACCTGTAGGTAACCCCAACACATGAACTAGTTGCTTTTTTGCGGGAATAGGGTAAAAACTAAAAAGTTTGCCCTCAGTTTTTCTTTATCTAGCTAAATTTAATGGTGTGGTTTAGCAAAATTTATGATTGGAAAGAAGATAGCTATAATTTTCATTAAAGACCTTATCCAATAAAAAATACTACTTGATATAAATAAATGGAAAACTGAAAGAATGTAGTATAGATCTCCAAATAAATTCTTGCAGCCGTAGTTTCAACTGTTACTGTCAATGGAAGACGTTGTCATTCTTCAAGACCTTCATGTGCATTGTGCAGTAACGGTATAATATACGGCTGCAAGAATTCAACACATAGTACGACCACTCCAGCAAAGCATAGAGAGTCAATGCTAATGCGTATTGACCTCTAGCACTGCATGCTTGCTGTGAGGCAGGTATTATTAGACCTATACACAAATATACACACCACACAATATTGCATAGACTGTACACAATCATGCCGATGCAGCTGTAAGCAAAGTTTGACACTAGGTAAGTTGAAAAAAATGTATTTTACTGCTATTTAGGTGTCATCAATTGTAACTAAAGACAGTACCGATTTTGAGTGAAATCAGTTGAGTTTTGTACAGTGGTGTTTGAAATGTTGAGAATCAAAAGCACAGCTTTTACTAGACAGCAATAACCATCTGATTTGGGTCATTTCTTTAATAAAACTGACATTTCTTGTCATTCCCCAATACAGATGGCAACCCAGAGATCTCGTACCGTGGGGGTAAATTAGAGCCACAGCATAACAGCTTTTCGTTACCGACATTTCTCCCCCGATTTTCTTTATTTAGATCCAATTTCCTGATTTCTAAATCAGATGTAAATTAGGTCGGTCTATATATCTCCTAATTACAGTTTTCAAAATTTGCTAACCTATTAATATAGAATGTGAAATTTTCGGACTTACTTATATAAATTATCCAATTTGTTCCTCAGAACCGCGAAGCACTTACGTTCATGCATTCGAAATATTACCCGGCGGCCGATATATTTCCGGGTCCACCTACCAAAACATAGCCAATGGCCAATCAGAGCACTCGTTTCGTGGGAGTTCGTTGGTCAAGCCGGGCCGACTCGTATGTAGCTACGGTAGGTAGCTATTGGACGTTTGAAAAGAAAAAATTAATATTCATCAACTAAAACCAAGACGGATAATGTTGACGACGAGACTTTCTCGGATTAATCATTAATTTAGGATCTAAATGAGCAAGCTATCGTAAGTCAAATAAGCTATATATATGTTATTTTAAATTAGACTCTAATTATTGTCATATTGCAGCATGTGTGAGGATGTAAAGAGTGAAAATCTCGTGGCATATCTCATTCATCGCGGTCCTGCCGAACCGAACCATTGGTTCCGTACAGTCCCGATAGGACAATCTTCAGTCTCTATAATCGGAGGTCTAGTGGAGCCAGACGTAGTCTCAGTGGAACAACCGACGATTAGAGAGACTGAAGTTTTCGGTCTAAGCTTTTACTACACAGCCAGGATATATTATAGTGATGCTCCTAGATCTACTACAACTTCGACCAACAAAATGCTGAAAAAAGACATGTAAATGCATCATAGTCTATAGTCAAGCTAGTAAATGGAACAGATGTATATTTATTGGCCTATACATGTTTACCTAGTCTAGAATCTAGAAGGTCTAGGCCTAATTTTCAAGTACAAATGAAATGCATCTAATAATTTTATGAATCCACTAAAATGGCATTTGAGTCCAAAGTTTGGTGGCACTTTTGGCATAACGTGACTACCACCAACTTCTGACAGGTGACCCTGTGGTCGGCTTCTGTCTCTAAAGAGAGGAGCAGACCCTACCTAACGCTAAATCAGAGGCTTACGAACAAAAGAGACAGAAATTTCGGTCTAGATCTAGACCCTACGTCTTGATGTCAATTGATGTCTTACTTTTGTGGTGGAATGTTTCAAAGTTGTTCCAAATTTATAATTCAAGACACAAGATAACCTGACTTAAAAATCAAATACTATTGACACTAAGAAAGACAAAATCCACAAACAAACGGCCAGATAAGCGAGATAAGCAACGACCTAAAATTTACCTTGCTTGATAACTTTGTCCCGAGCGGAGCTGTCGGCAACCATCGGGGCTGGAGGGCGGGC
Source organism: Strongylocentrotus droebachiensis (assembly GCA_035222895.1). NCBI lineage: Eukaryota > Metazoa > Echinodermata > Echinoidea > Camarodonta > Strongylocentrotidae > Strongylocentrotus > Strongylocentrotus droebachiensis. The sequence goes on along the minus strand of JAVYIG010002525.1, from coordinate 105,190 downwards.
ACAGTCCTCAGCAAACGGGTTTGGACCGGGTTTCAATTTTGCCACAAGTCCTACCACAAAAATGGCCAATAGAGCTCCAAAGAGGCAAAATGCCAAAAGGATTGGATTTGCAAAAGCCCATGTTACAAGCTGGCTACTGATCGACATTGTGGATCGTCTTTAAAGGTTCAAATCCCTCAGTTTTTTCGTGTGACCAAGTCACCGAAATGTGCATGTAAACGGTACGAGAAGGCAAAAGGACAATGCTAATACGTGCAGGGCTAGGGAGATGCTAGCACCATGCAAACGCACTGCACAACGAAAACGCTGACCTAGGCGCTCTACACAGACTCGGTACTGTTATAACTTCGAAATAATGGCTAAACTACTAATTTCTCAGGTTTTATTCCGAAATAAATATATATGTTTATTTTAAATTGAAAAATGAAAACAAATCAAAATATTAAATTTTGCTTCGTGTTTAATTCTATTTATGAATTTTGGAAGGAAACCAGTCGTAAGAGAATATTGACAAGACTAGCAAGTGAACTCTGCTCGTACAAACAGGAAGATATTACGCAATACGGTAGTGTGTGTTTTCAGACATTTTGGGAAAAAAGCTAACTATTTCTAATTATTAATACGTACGAAAATGCTAATCTGAAGCAAAAGTTGATCCAAAAAACTATATACGTTTATAGCATGACAAAATATGAAATAAACAATGGTTTATACCTTAGCATTTTGAAAAAATATTAATTATTATAACAACGTTTTAAAACTGGGGACTACTTTTTAGAACAAATCAAATCCAGGCCAGTTGGAATCAAATCTTGTAGTTCGAAGTACGAATGGACGAGATCGTTCATTTTGATTGATGAGAATAAGGTAGTTAAAGAGAAAATGATACTTTGTCCACATCTGAGAAATATTTCGCGAGATCTCCCCCCCCCCCCCCCCCCCCCCGTTACCTCTGGCCTATGGGTGGTAGGTGCAGCTGCCGAAATTGACGGTCTCTTGGCCCCTTTTCCCGTTTCAGGAGGTCATTAGACCGACAGTCAACGAACCGATATTGTCTCTTTTCCTTCACGTCTTTATTTCGCCAGAAATATAACCTGTATATGTACATGTATTTCTATTTCTATTTCATTTTCATTCTATCCTTTAAGCGTACTTTCGATTCTTCCAGCCAGTAGGCTTGTCTATCTTCTTTGTGTTATCTCTCTCTCTCTCTCTCTCTCTCTCTCTCTCTCGCTCTCTCTCTCTCTCTGTATTCATCCGTATCTTTATGGTGTTTTGTATGATTTTCCTTTTTTTTCCATCTTATATCCCCAGACTCCCGGCTTGCCTATCAGCACCTTTAAACAAAAAATGTTTAAATGCTCTTAATAAAAATGACACGAACTTCAACTTTTCTGAAACAACGGGCACTATTACGTTCACTCAACACAAACAATAGAGCATAAAGAAGAGTCGAGATTGAAAAAGAAAGCAGAAATACAGAGCAACAGGCAACGTGGCAAAAAGTGACTAATTAGTAATGCACATACAGAGGCGGCCCTCCCGGAGAGCAGGGGGTAACAGTGCCCCCTCACTTTTCAACCTCCCGAAAAGTGCCCCTTTAACTTTGTAAGAAGTGCCCCTTTTACATTGACATGTGCCCTTATTAATTTGTAAAAGTGCCTCTTCCCCTTTTCAACTCTGATAAGTGCTCCTTTTATTTGGACACGTGCCCCTTTTCATTCGACAGGTTCCTTTTTCCTTTGCAATAAGTGTCCATTTTCCATTCTCATAAATGCCCTTTTTAATCTCTAGTAAGTGCCTCTTTTCATATACGAGAAGTGCCTCTTTTCACTTTTGATTAGTGCCCCCTTCACCTCTGATGATTGCCCTATTCAAATCTGAGAGTTGCCTCTTTTACTTTGACAAGTGCCCGTTTTCCTTTGTAATAAGTGCCACTTCCCCTTTTGATAACTACCCCCATTTTAACTTGGATAAGCGCACCTTATATTTTCACATGCGCCCCTTTTCCTTTCTAATAATTGCCTCTTTTCCTAATGATAAGTGCACCATTAAAAAAGAGCTCCTTCCCCTTCTCATAAGTGCCCCTTCTCTGGTAAATGACCCTTTTCAGGTACGAGAAGTTACTCATTTTCACTTCAGATAAGTGACCCCTTAACCTCCGATGAATGTCCCTTTAAAATCTGATCGGTGCCCATTTTCTTTCAACTAATGCACATTTTCCTTCATTATAAGTGCCCCTTTTTCATTCACATAAGTGCCCCTTTTCATATCTGGTCATTGCCCCTTTTCAGTTGCGATAAGTGCCTCTTTTCACCTCTGATAATTTCCCTTTTAACAATTTCTAATTAGGGACCTATCCCCTTTTCATAAATGCCCCTTTTCACCTCCTATAAATGCCAATATCAAAATCTGATGGGGGCCCTTTTCCGTCGACAAATGCCTATTTCCTATTTTTATCGCTGACTTTTTTCACACCTGGTGAGTGCCTCTTTTTGAGGGTGTGAAAAGTGCCCCATTTTCACCTCTGCTAATTACTGTTTGTACTTTGACACATGCTCCTTTCCCCAAATTTCAAGCGACTATAATATAAGAGCAATTTCTCCCAAAGCTCCCTCGCTACGCTCGCACGCATCTATAGATGATATACTTATTTTACTTATCAAAGGTCTTTTCAGTCTTCCGTTATGAGAATGTGCTTATAACCAAATCAGGATTGGGTTTTTTCCTCTTTATAAGATGTAATTTTTCGCACTGCGATCTCACAAATATTAATTTTGTTCTTTGCTCGCTTCGCTCGCTCGCAAATAATGTTTTCACACCATCACACCCAACTGCAAAGCATAATGCTTAAGCAATATCTTGTATGGTGTATAAAGTGAAACAAATATTGAAATCATCCCTGATAATGTAATAACAATATCTATACCAATATATACCAATGTCTAAAAGATTGTATATTTTCGCATTGAGATTTCCCTTTCTTGGTGCCCCCCCCCCCCCACACTCTGGAAGTCGCTCGGCCGCCCCTGTGCACATAACACTCAGAAAGTACTCATAATAGGTCTTTCTCGTAATGTAATCAAATTGAATACATAAGTCTTTGTTGTATTAAGGGCCTTGTTAAAAATGACTCCATTCACGTGTTAGTTGTTATGAATGCATGTCGATAGTCATATTAAATGCAAATTGCATTAGTTTTTTCTAGGTATAGGACAAATATTATGGATTGCCCTACTTAACAACACGTAACATATGCAATTCGCATTCTGACTATTGAAATGCAATTATTCCTAATAGGTGAATTAATGAATTTGTATATAACGATCGAGGCACCTCAGTAACATAGGTTATGCATTAAATTAAATTACATTACGAAAACGGCCTATTGGTCAACCCTATATTTCCAGGCAAGAACATATGTCTTTCGAAGGAGAAAAAACATGAACATGCTAAAGACTCAAACATTCATGCTTTTAATGATAGTTGGTCTCTGCATTTATCTTGATTCTTTGACTTACCTCCATACTTTCAAGTTTCAATTATATATATATATGCATTTTTATGTGTGTGTATATTTCAGTTGTCACTCTTTATGTAAATCAATTATATTATATATTATTATTATTAATGTTGTTGTTGTTTATTATTATTATTTATTTATTTATTTATTTTTTTTTTATTTTTTTTTGGGGGGGGGTATTTGATTTAAAAAATAAATGCAGAAACATCTGCTAAAAAAAAATTCTCCTTCACCTGCCTGCAATCACATTTGGATATTAACTTGACCTAAAAAGATCACAACAGAATACCTCAATAACTTCTTGAGATGTAGGGGTTAAATTTGGATTTCCTTTTTGTAGATTCACTATTCCGCGATGCTATTGTGTCATTATTATGCACAGAGGCCAATATACACAACATAATTATGAAACGAGGCTGATTGTCAAATATGGAAATAAATATTTGAATAGCACTAGAGGCCCAAAGGACTCAAGCACGTTTTGTTTGATCAAGGAGTGTTTGATATTCAGGTCATAGTATGGGTTTCGACAACACAGTGGCGGATCCAGGGGGGGCCCGGGGGGCCGGGCCCCCCCCCCCCTTGAGAAAAAAATCATGTAAAATCACGTGATTTTTACCTTTTTGGGGGGTTGGGCCCCCCCCCCCTGGCGCTCAAGGGGGGGGGGGGGTGCAAATTGAAAAATTTTCGAGGACCAAAAAAAAATAAAAAAATGTGCTCACTACCCCCCCCCTCCCCCCCCCCCCCCCCCCCCCCCCCACTGAGCGACTTTTCGGCCGGCGCGATTTTCCAATTTTCGGGAGCAAACAAAAATGAAGAAAGTTGGGCCCCCTCCCCTAAGAAATCCTGGATCCGCGCCTGCGACAACACACCATTTCCATGATTGGAATTTAATTGAAGTATGATGACGTTTATGAAGGATGAAGATAGCTGGGGCTGGTTATTATACACTTGAAAATGCGCCTGGCTGTCCAGTTTTATGTTATTTTGTTTTCCGTTATCTGCAACTGTCATCTTAAGCGACCTTTCTATTAATGTTGTTTTTCGCTTCCGTACTATTAATACATCATTTGATAATTGTAAAAAGTGCATAATTACAATTTATATCAATATAATTTTCTTTTTTTTAAACCGAAGTCGAAACCATGAGGTGAAATGGTTTGAATTGAAAATTAGACATGAAATATTTGTTAACATTCTTTTCAAGCTCTTTCCAAAGCAAATAAGCTTATTTACAAAGAAAAAACACAAATGCATATTATACAGTCGCCTGGATAATTTACGGTAGCATCATGATATTCATTATGTACATAATTTTTAAAACAAATCTTTATGTATCGCAACATCCATTGAAATATTGCTAAGTGCACCCAACATGGAAAATCTGTACTCGATTGGTAACACGGTGATGTCTATGGAATACAGGGAGCGTAGCGACCGAGCGAGAAGATTTTTGTAATTGTATTAGTCTTAACGCTGCACTCTTGGGCCCTCCAGTTGTGCAAAATGTCCGTGTCCCCCGCCCCCTCCCTGGATCGCCGCCCTGGTCTTTGTTTAATGAGGCTAAGAAAACTGGGGGTACGGACTTAAAACTGGAGGTCTTTCCATATAATTTTGGTGGCCGTAATGAAGGTAACTACGCTACACCATGCATGTATCACGATTTCGAGCTGACGTGGGATACTATTGGAAGAGTGTATAATATAGGATCATTTTGATATTCTGATATTGTTGGTGGACTTATCACTACCACCAGTATCATCATTATCATTATCGTCGCCATCATCATCATCATCATCATCACTATTGTCATCATCGTCATCATCATCATCATCATCACTTTATCCACATTATCATCATAATCGTCATCACCAACATCATCATCTTTTTCACCACCATCATCATAACAATCATCATCATCATCATCACCATCACCATCATCGGCAACCACAAAATGCTCAATGTTCCTTATAGCCTCTTCTTTCATCAATATTATTGACACCAAAGTCATCCCCATACGATTGTTTGATCACGAGAGCTATAATAGGGCCGGGTATAGGGATACCGGGGGTGCCTGCATGCATTCCCCATCGAAAAACAATTTTAGTGTTAAAAGGCACCCCAAGTGATGTGAGGGTATTTTCTTTAAGGCAACCCCTTAAGATTAGTGGATATGTAGGAATATAAAAAGACAAAAATCACACTGTAATAATGCTGATGCGATTGAGGTACAAGCGAACTTTATTGAAGTCAGTATTACGTTAACGATCAGAACTGTCAAGCAATTCTGACACAGACGAAACATAAATGACTTTGATTTGATAATGCCAGACGATGGCGTCATAATTCATTGCAATTTATTAAGATTGGTTTTATGTTAATGTCTTAAAGTTATGAGTACGGCATTTATTTCACTGTCATTTCATCCACAATTAGTGATTAGTTGGTAGAAAGTCCGCTTGAGCTCAGCATGATGGTTAGGACCTGAGAGGAAAAAAAGAACACAAGGATAGAAATAAGTGAAGGTGAAGAGAGAATGGTTGTCATCTCAACAACATCAACATCAACAACACACATCCATACGCACACACACACCCATCGCCCCCCCCCCCACACACACCGACACACACACACCGCCCCCACACACACCGTCACATACACAATGTTTGTTTTTGCTGTTAGAAATCATCTTTTGGTGCTAGGATGTTCCACCCCAAGAGAGGAAAAAATAAATGACTAAATGTAAGAAAATAATTACGCTCTATATTTTCTGTTGTTATATTGTAATATACCCACTTTCTCTTGGGTCTTTAGCATTCTAATACTGTTCAACCCTTTCGGAGCAAGCATTTAACATATTCTTTCTTATTCAAACTTCAAACTTATTCCTTTATCAACGACTAAGAAAATTGACATGTATATAGAGCAAATGTGAGAGGGCGTCTGTGAGAGGGCGTTTACTGTCACTGGTCTCTCAAGGGACGTACAAAATCATGGTCACACATCTAGTGAATACAGCTTTTTTGATAGCTTATTATTGATGGAAAAAATATTTTCTAAAGATCATAATTGAGACCAATAATGAGATCAGTGGCATAAATGACCTGTCGTATTTAAGTCCAACTTAAAGTCGATCTTAGTCTTTGTGAAACACTCCCCTGTATTGGCGACAATTTTATGGGGTCCCCTTTCTTTTCAGAATCCAGAGTCTACCCCCTGCCTGTAGGCTACTCACATGTGCAGACTAGACATAGAGCAACAAGTTGGGAGAGTTCCAGCCTGGACTTCCTACGACACCCGAGGTAGCCTCATTGACCAGAGCGGCCGCTGCACTGTCACCATCGTTCCCATTTAGTACGCCATAGATAGCAAGGGCACCTGAAAACAGATAATGGAGAAATATTTGAATTAAAGCCTATCTGCACTACTTTGACCAGGAGGGATTAGACCTCCCTGCGTGGTCACTGACAGGTGGTTATCTCATCAAATCAGTTCTTTTTTAACATAAAAAAGGGGACCATGGGGAACAATGGTCAATGATTAGGCATTGTTTGCTATATAATAGAGGGCACAACATTACGTTTCTAAGCAGTTTACATTGTAATTATTAAATTATCACTAGATTCAATTGCTAATCCACACATAACATGATAATAATGTCCACGTTCCTTTCCCTTGTGAGTATTCTGGCCAGGCGCCATTTTACGAGCGCACGCACTCAATATTATCATGCAAATCCAACCACATCAACGTTCGCATCCTACCGGGTAGGCCTACCCATTTAGCATCTGGGTGGAGATCGAGTGGCAAATGCAGATTAATGTCTGTCTTGCCAAAGGACAATATTGAGTCTCATGGGACTCATGCAAATCATGTGATCTACAGTGCAGAGACATGTAAATCAAAACAAAGGTATAGTCGAGATTGAAACAAATAAATCGGCCAGATTCTGGACTACTTGAGGGCGTGTTTAGTCCGCGATATTACCTGCAACATGAGGGCAAGCCATGGATGTTCCGCTGATGGTGTTGGTGGATGTGTTGGAGTCGTACCATGCGGATGTGATAGAACTACCTGGAGCAAAGACATCCACGCAGCTTCCATAGTTGGAGAAGGAAGAACGAGCGTCTGTGCTCGTGGTTGCCCCAACCGTCATAGCCTGTGATGAGCAAATCACAAATTTAGCAGGCCGTATTGAGTGAAAAGCATCACTTCTTGTAACAATAATAATACTGATAATAATCTCGTTTACCCATGCAGGGTAGCCTGTTCTCCCTGAGGGCCCTGCAATCATATCATTGTATACCCCGGCTTTAACCGAGCTAGCATGAAAAGGCGCTCAAGCATTCAAGGAATTTCTTCCTACCGGGTACCCATTTACCTCACCTGGGTGGAGTATGGCAAATGTAAATTATTGTCTTGCCAAAGGACATTAGTGCCGCGGCGGGTCTCGAACCGATAAGGCCTTTGTGTAACTTGAAAGGGGGTTTCTCCGTTTCCTTTTTGTTATTGATATTTTATTCGTTCGATTTTTCTTTGATGTTTATACTTCCGATTGAATTCATTTTTTTCTTCTTCTTGAATAAGCCATTTCGTAAATACTCTCTGCGCATGGGCAGATAAAGGTCATTTCTGATAAAATTGTAAAACCCATCGAGTTGAATAAGTGCTCATGGTATGTAATCATTATTCATGTGGTGCACCTGCGGTACTTTCTATGATACAACAGCTAGGGCAAACAAAAGCTCTTCATGAAGCACATACATGACTTTGGCATTGATTAATCTAAAATACACACTGAGTGGGACTTCTCCATGAGTAAAAGATCTGTGGATATTTTGGGTCATTTTACCTATTTGCTAACTACAAAATGGTCTATTCAATTCAATTCATTTATCATCATCCAACAATGTAAAAACACATAGCAGTCATAAATACACAATTTGGCGACAGAAATAGATGAAAGGATATAAAAGCACAAGGCTTGTAAAACAGAAAGTACCTGAACATATCATATGGAAATGGTAGCAAAGGGGATACAAATCAAATATTACGAACAACCGAGCTGTATTATACACGTATAACTAAAAAAAATATATATATATTTTCTTCACGACAAATCCTAGTTTGTAAGGAAAAGAAAGGGGGCTAAAGACGGCAAAACGGACCCAGGATCAGGTTATATGTTCCAAAAAGTCTGTAAATTTGACACATAACACGTGTTATATTAGCATTTACTAACTGGTGATGTTTTTTAATTCCTTTAATTTAATTTCCTATATATATATATAATATATATATATAGGAAATTAAATTAAAGCTACGTCTCACGTTCCTATACCATTTTCTACGCGCCTATATAATATATATATATGTGTTTGTGTGTGTCGGAGCCATTTTATAATGTTACAAATTATGATGCTGATGCGAATGTCAGGATTGTTTTAATGATAATTATGTACCCGCTGTCTATTTTAAAATTGTATTACTTCGTTATTTTTATGATGTAATCACAGACACCTGCATGCACAGCCCAATTGAGGTAACTTTCTCTTTATAAGTGAACATGCCTTCCTATACTTAATTCTCTCCTCATTTTTTTTACTTTCTTCTCTCTGTTCCATTTAATATTTTTGTTTTTCCTATCAACTTTCTGTTATATAAAATGTAATTTTCATAATAATATATATAATGTTCTCTCGGTAACTGTGTTAATTTATTATGGGCGTTCCCAACTCAAGCTATGCTTCAGTCCGGGTTTTCGCCTCCTTCCGTATCTGAATTATTTACTGTATACTATATGTTGAAATAATTGTTACATATATCATGTATATATATACATTGTGTTTCATATTGTACTGTTGAGAAGGAAATAAATGTTAATAAATACAAACAAAACAACAACAAAATGGATATTTTCGTCAACCCTAGTATCACACTTTTTGAAGAAAAAATGGACAACGCGCCTTTATCCCGAAAGTTTTAAAAAAATACGAGTAACACGAAATTAAAAAAAGACCTACTAATAACTCACTTCAGGCTCGCTTGCTGGAGAATAGTTGCAAGCATCACTGTTGTCGTTGCCAGCTGCGACGGCAGTTTGAACACCAGCGTTGACTAAGTTCCTGACAGCTGTGTTCAAGGATGCGGTATAACCACCACCAAGAGACATCGATGCAACTGCTGGCCTCTGACCACTCACTCTAACCCAATCGACACCTAATAAGAAGGAAACACCATTTGTTTAACGAAGTTGAGCATTATATACGGTAATTTCCATGCTTTTATAAAATACAGTAGGAGTCCATTCATTAATACAGTATGAGACGCTATGGTATAGTGGTCTCGTAACCGGGAGGTTCCGGATTCGAAACCAAGTCAATGCGCCCTTCGGTGATCGAGGCATTAATCCTCAATACCAAGTCCCTCGGAGTGGACTTAAAGCCGTCAGTCCCCGTGGCTGTTTACTTTGATACAAGCATAAACATGCTTTCTGAGCAGTAATGTAAAACAAGTCACGTACAACGGCGCTGTCCGGCGTGATTCTTCCAAAATGAAAAAATGAAAAAAAGAAAAAGAAAAGTCAAGTTAACAAATTACAAGTGCTGAACGTTACCGATAAATGACTGAAAACGTACCAGCAATGACGTCACTCCATGACCCACTACCGAAGCAATTTAGAACCTTGACGCCATAGACATTGACTCCCTTCGCCACTCCGTATTCGGTTCCTCCTACAGTACCTGAGCAGTGAGTTCCGTGTCCATTGCAATCTTCCTGTTAGGATAAGTATACGCAACACAAACTCAACATGATAAAACAAAAAGATGATTATTTTAAACAATTCGTATAATTTCATATCTATCTTTAACAAGTCATTAAAAACGCCCGAAAAAATGTGTTTATAATATGTCATGTTGTGTTCGATCTGACGTTTATTATACACCTTGCTTAAAGCTCAGGCATAATACCATTTCTGAAACTACACGATAACACGTTATTCTCTGAGAGGAGCACTATACCAGGCCAGTGGAAGTCTCCAACATTATTTCACGAAAATGCATCAAGAACAACAATAATCACATTTTGGCAAATTTAATTTCCTTTACATGATTTATGATGGCCTACTGCGACTAGAAACTTTCGCGAATTACGGCTATTTTCAGGAAATCTGCAAACTGTTATGTACGCGACAGTTTCTGTCTTTTTTTCTTCTTCCAATTTCCTTGTTTTGTTTGTTTTACATACAGTCAAACCTGTCTCAGTGACCAACACTCTATAATGGTCACCTGTCTATAGTGGTCACCCATATTGTCTCCCTCTTTAGAACATTGTTTATTTTTCCTTTATTTTTCTTTCAATTTACTATTTATATTTAAATTCAGTCAAGCATGTCTTATTAGGAACCTGTCTAAAAATCCTCCTGCATGTCAACATTGGCCACAGTTTATGTTTCCCTTGGGCGGTCTTAATAGACAAGTTCGACTGTATTTGTATGACTTACACTTCTGACCATGGCGGACCAGGCAGTGGCCGCACGTCCGCCGAAGTCGTTGTGCGTTGGGTTGATACCAGTGTCGATCACGTAGACATTGTAACCTGCTCCGTTGGTACCTGATCATTAAAAGATGATATCAAAACACCAAGAATAGTTTATAACCACCTTTCTTCCTCACATAACATGACACGTAGCTAGGAATAGGTTAAGAAAAGAGAAGAAAATTCTTGAAACAAAGGTTGTTCTTCACAACTAGAAAACTTGACTTATGCTTGCCCGTCATAGCACTAAGTAATGTATCGAAAATCTAAAAATACCCCCAAACAAGAACAACAACGACATGAACATCAACAACAAAATAAATGGATCTGTTATTCATTTAAAATCGAAACATACCCCAAACAAGAACATCCACGATACGAACATCAACAACAAATTAAAAAATGGATCATTCTATTATTCATCTAAAATCGAAACATTCCCCAAACAAGAACAACTACGATACGAACATCAACAAAAAAGGAAATGAAATTACTTCGTACCCCGTTTGGTAGAGTCGTAGGAGTTGTCTAGTGGGAGATTGGCCTGATCGATACGATCAAGACCCCATGATCCAACAGCTTGAGTGCGTGCAACGCCATCCTCTTCTACGTACTCGACAGCGGGCAGATTGAGGACCTATACAGTTTGGTAATGATGATGATGATCATCATGAATGATAAATGGTATTTATTGATTCATTTCCATGTATCGCAGTTACAAATATAACTGAATTGCACATGAATAAAACAAACATTGATGGAAAAGACAAGTATACATTTCAAGGGTCGTTTGTCCGTGTGGCCGTTAAAATCTGAAGGTTCATTATTCTGAAAGTTCGTAAATCCGAAGGTTCACCTTCTGGAAATTCGTAACGATGGAGATCCGTTTCATTTTTAAAGTTCGCAATTCCGAAATTGAAATAAGGTTCTTAACATTCCGAATAAATTCCAAAGTTTTGATTATAATTTCAAAAAATGAAACCCTATGGGCCTATTTCATTTTAGAAGTTACATGACTGTATGAACCATGTTTCGTTTCGGAATTATGGACCTTCAGAATCATAAACCCTATGTAATTTTCGGAATCATGAATCATCGGATGATTTAAAGCGATTTTTAAGCATCATTATCAACATTGTGTCTATTTATAATTATGTTTCTCAATAATTCTTGTTTTATACCGCATTCACATCACCAACACGACTCTTAACAGGACTTTATCGGAGAGTTCAGCAGCTTTCTAGGTGGTTTAACTCAGGTATTACACCTTTCGTTTACTTCTCATTAAAATAAGATAGAAACTCATAAAAAGAAATATGATATTCATACTCACAGCATCGAGGACCTTTTCGGAGAGCTTGGCGGCGAATCCGTTGAAGACGGCATTGTAAACGTGTCCAACACGACCACCAGCGAGGCGAACGATGGGCAGAACGGACTGGACGTCGAAGTCCGACTAAAGGAAACAATCATGAACCAATTATAAGTATTAGGCTCTGAAGAGGATGACAATATCCAAGAAGATAATGAAGAAAGTAAATGCAGAATCAAACAAAACTAGGTGTTCTGAACTATTAATGATAATTTGCCCAACGATTCGGAGGTGTCGTGGCATAGTGGTTCATTCACTTGACTCTCAATCCAAGGGTTTAAGGTTCGAATCCCTGCCCAAAACTGATATGTTTGACAAAAGATTAATCCACATTTACCACTCTTCACCCAAGTTTAAATGGGTGCGTGACAATGACTGGGGTAATTTATTTCAAGGGTTCTCAGAAAGAACAGCATATTGGCGCTGGTGAGGCTTCCCTGCATGGGTAAACAAAATTATTATTATAGGGCAATTCTTTTTCTTCTTCTCATTATAATAAGTATTATTTTTATCATTATCATTATAAGTATTATTATATTTTGGTAGAATAGACCCTATAATGGATTTTGCACACGAATTACAACCAATTACTACACACTAATGCTACATTACGATCGCAAAAGAAAGAAAAAAAGATTTTAGTGGGCCACCCTCTCTGTCTAAACGCTGAAGTTTTACCTTGATCTTCACGATGTATTGGCCGGAAATGGGTTCCGATGCCTTTAGAAGGCTAGCGGCGTTGGCCGCAGCAACGAGGAGGAGAACGAGGAAGGCACGCATGATTTCTGTTAAAAAAACAAAAAACATGAAGTATGTCGAAAACTTTTCCTATATACAGTTGTCTCCACCATGAAGTACACAGAAACCTCAAAATCTTCTTTAAGTTCTACGAGTTTGTTAGGCGACATTTTCTTTGAAAGGGATCACCCCCCTTGACATATTTACCTCTGATATTTTGATCTACCCAAAACTTAGAATTTTACCGACACACTGGTACAATTACATTTCATTTTGCGATAGAAAGAAGAAGAAAATTCGCACTCTAAAGTTTGAACATTAATTATTTTGACCACACAGGAAGAAAAAAAAGGTGCAGGGATGCAGTCCCCGGCAGCTCCATCTCCTTCCCCCTCCCCTCTGGTTTCCCGGCCCATGAACTATATGCTGCGGTAATAATTATGCTTCGATTAGGACTCACTTACAATAATTGCAGAAGGATCCACTACTCGAAAGCAGTTGATGAAATACTCTATTGAGAGTAAATTCATATGAATACGGATTCTACTCCAAATAAAGTGACCCCTAATTTGGCCTAATAATGACTTGAAAGGAAATGAATTCCCGCTCATGTTTAATTTAAAGTTACCCTTACCCGAAATCTAAAATCAACCTAACCCTATTAATATAACCCTACATAATTTTGAACAGAAAACAGCCTGGAGCAATTGCAGCTAGAACAAAACCTGCTGACACCTTCGTGCATATGCCGTTTTCGTGACGCACGACTCGGCCTGCAGAGAGGCTAGCAAGATAGGATCACCTCAATCACTCATCCAGTGAGGCGAGACATCCCTATAGACCGACAGCCCATGAGACCGGCATTGTCAGTCTCATGAATCCTCAGAAAAGTTGTCAGAAATCAGAAGGCCAACGGACCGACAGGTCGGTCTCTTGGGCTGTCGACCTCGTGAGCTGTCCATATTTTGGACTATCGGTCTCGTGGGTTGTCGGTATCTTGTACTGTCGGTCTCTTGGGTTGTCGGTCTCTTGGACGGTCGGTCTCTTGGGCTGTCGGTCTCTTGGGCTGTCGGTCTATTGAACTGTCGGCCACATGGGCTGTCAGTCTTGTGAGCTGTCGGTCTCATGGGTTGCAGGTCTCCTGGGCTCAGTGTCGGTCTCTTGTGCTGTCGGTCCGTGGGCTGTAGCAGAGCGAAGATCGAGCAGAAAAAGCACGAAAAGAGGTTTCTACTTACCGGTTGCTTGTCTATTTGCAGTCCGAAGATGAGATGGTTTTAGTGTGGAAGTAGCGGTGTATTTATGCCATTCAAGGAGGAACATCTGCCATCATTCCTGAGCCATCGAGCAAAGACTTTAGTCATGACGTCTTTAAAATGTCTTATCTTGATGGTTTTCATCCAATCAACAAAATGTCTGAATATTGTTTAAAAAATAAAGTAATCAGTTAGGAAGCAAGCACGAGTCGATCAAAGTATATTCAAAATTCTTAACCCGGAGAATACCAGACATTTTGAAATACAGATCATATGCAACTTCTAGTTTATACAGCAAAAAGTTCGAGAGTATTTTTTATTTTTTAACCCTTTCAGATCCGTATTTCGGCGCCACCAAGAAAAAGTTCATCGTTTGCAAGAGCGCAAACTTTTCTCACTAAAGACTTTGCAGGGAAGCACAGTTTCAACTGGGTGTAATGGATAGTGATTTTGCAATTCGATAAAAATATTGTTTGGTCGCTTTTATAGTTGCGTACTCAGATGTAGCCCCCCCCCCCCCCCTTAAACAAAAAGGACACTGCTAACCTTCACAGATATGACATACTTTAATAATTCCTGCAAAGTTCTACATAATTTGTTGTTGGCTGCAAATGGGACATAGTACCTTGAAGCACAATGACTGACAAGGGTTTGTCATAATCTCAAACATAACTCTTTATTTATGGGTCCGAATTATTTCAAACTTTCGCCATTCTGTTTCTCTCATTTTCTGCTCTCATAAAAAGTAAATTATTACAAAAGTTGGATTGCCCGTCATTAACTCGAGCTATTGTCGTTGGAACCTGTGTCGTATGACCGTGCACAAGCAGTTCTTGAATTTTCTACAATTTTCTCGAGGTCTGGCCGATCCCATTGCGGATATTACAGTATCAAAAGGGTTAACGCGATTGGCAATTAAGTCATATATTAATTTTCTAAAGGGCAGTTTGAATCATATCTTCATATCTTGTTATCTTGCTGTATATATTTCATGGGAGAACAGCATGACTCGTAAACACTGGAATCAATTTTGGGATGGAGATAGTTTGTGCCAACTCTGTCCCAACTCTCTCTCCCTATCTCTCTCTCTCTCTCCCCCTCTCTCTCTTTCTCTCTCTCTCTCTCTCTCTCTCTCTCTCTCTCTCTCTCTAACTCTCCATCTTTCTCTCTCCCTTTCTGTCAGACGATGTCAACTTGGCATCACATTGCTTATAGGGTCAATAAGATGGACGGTTTATTCATATTTCATGTTCTGAAGGGCACTTTGAATCATATCTTCATATCTTGTTTTCTTGTCATAGTCCATGGGAGAACAGCATGACTTGTAAACACCAGAATCCATTTTGGGATGGGGACGTGCAGTTTGTGCGATGCATTTTAAGCAGACAATGTAAAAACAAAAAGGTTAACAAACTTCGTTACTTACTAAGTGATCTCTATTTCACTAACCCCAATCCGTTACCCTATTCCTAGTGCTAACCCTAATTCTCCATTTATAGACTACAAATGGTTAAAAATGATGCCATCCCGAAACTTTATCTACTTAGAATGTTTTTTTCTTCTCACTTGTACCGAATCATTCCATGTACGTTACCTGCAGACCCAATCAAAGTATAACATTCAGAAAACTTTTTTTTTTTGGGGGGGGGGGGGGTATGAGTGGCCAGTGGGTCAACGAGACCAATTCACCAAAGCTACTCGATTCAAAATTAAGGTGGATAATAATTTGTGTTATGTTTATTTTCTGGTAGACATCGTCCCCGTATACCGGTGGTGGTGGTATAGTAGTAGTAGTAGTAGTATTAGTAGTAGTAGAAGTAGTATTATTATTATTAGTAGTAGTAGTAGGAGTAGTAGTAGTAGTAGTAGTAGTAGTAGTAGTAGGAGTAGTAGTAGTAGTAGTAGAAGTAGCAGAAGAAGTAGTAGTAGAAGTAGTAGCAATGGTAGTGGTGGTAAAGTCTCTGTCTCTCTTTCTTTCTCTGTCTCTCTCTGTCCCCCTCTCTCTCTCTCTCGCTCTCTCTCCCTCCATCTCTCTAAATCACTTCATCTTTCTTCCCCTCTCTTCTCCATCTCTTCCTCTTCCTCTCGCAGTCTCCCCCCCCCCCTTTACTTTACTTTACTTTCACTGCCACTCTTTATGCCTCTTGGTACGCCGATTTTCACATCTTTACGTAACTCTCCATAGATTTTTGTTCTTACTATTATAAACTTTCTGTTTACATGTTCAATATCTATTAGATTGTCTTTTTTTTCATATTACCGTACCTTTATTATTGCACATGTAGATATACCCTCATTATGGTTTAAAATGCATATTTTTGAAGTGGTGAGCAATTCAGCCACCGCTTGCCATTCACAAATTAAACCATGACAAAAATTAGAGTACGTATAAATCTTGTGGCCGTTATTTTCGTCTTTATTGCTCTGGGCTCTGTCTTACAAAGAGTTGCGATCAATCGCAAGTCCTCTAATCAATCGCAAGTTTGCAGTCTCCTATCTCTTATGTACATAGTTGCGATCAATATCAACTCTTTGTAATACAGGGCCCTGATCTCTAAACGACTTCTTTACCAGTTATTTACTAAATATCATCTTCTTTCCTTCCTCTCTTTCTTCTAAAACAAAATCTTTCTTGAAAATCTAAACCAGCAATCTCAAAATAACAAAGTTGTTTGAAGGTCTTTCTGTCAGATAATACCAACTAAGAAGATTTCTTGTCATACGTGTTTTTCTGAAGGGCACTATGAATCATATCTCCGTATCTTTTGTTTTCTTGGCATAGTCCATGGGAGAACAGCATAATATGTAAATACCAGAATCCATTTTAGGATGGAGATAGTTTGTACCAAGAAGGGTAAAAAAAACAAATTGACCTAGGAACGATACGTAAGTAATATGTAGTTACCTCAGAATTCTACATTTTTAATTTCTGATAAAAATGTTTTTTTTCTTTTTTCGCCTAACAACGATTTTTAATTATTCTTTCTTTTGAAGAAAAAAAATCCTTTTAATCTTCTAATGTTGATATTTATATGCATCTCTCCACATCATAGCCTGCTATTGTGGTCATTTTTGCATTTTTAAATATCAAAAGACGTAATTTTCCCCTGTTTACCATTTCGTGTGCCCCCTCACTGTCCAAAGTGACAAATCTGCACATCTTTCATATACAGTACCTCCCTCCCCCCATTTCTCGCTTCTTTTTTCCTTCTTTCTGCCCCTCTCTTTTTCTCTAACCTCCCTTCTTCTCTTTCTCTCCTCTCTCCCTTTCTTTCTCCCATCTCTTTCCCTTTTCCGCTCTTTACCCTTCGCCCCTTTATCTCTCATTATATTAGTTTCTTCTCTTTTTTTTACCCTCTCTCCCTTTCTGTCTCTCTCTTTCTACCCACTCTACCTCGCTCTCTATCTCACACACACATGCCTACACACTATACATATTCTTGCATAACTTAAGTTTCCATCTTCCACATCACCCAAGCAAAAATATTGCCTCCTCTTCACAGGCAGATGTGAATAGCTAATCTTCTGTTCAAACCAGAAAGGCGTTAGCTCTGTGTTGTAGTACATGAGTTAACACCCTTCTAGTTCCAAACTGACAAATTATGTGACATCCCCATTCCCCAATCAATGATGAGGGCAGAGGAAGATAATACCCCAGAACAAACAATATACAAGATATACAGGTCTTTGGCTATAATACACATATATTTACAAGAAATCCAGATTCATTCTTTCATTTCTCCTCCGCTCCGAATATACAGTAAAGAAATAGAACTTGTCCCAAAATCACACAAGACATGCACAATTTGTCTTGCTTGTATTGTAACAACACAGGGTCAGTAAAAAAAACATGATTTAAATCCTTCCCCATCATAATCACGATTGTTATTTTGGAAAAATCAACTCACAGTAATTTCAATACCCCATTGTACATCCCATAAAAATCATGTTCAGATTAGGTAATACGTCATTGTTTGTCATGTTCACACATTTCAAAGAGTGTCGCACAAAGCTATTTAAATTGCCTAGGTTGATTTTTAAAAGAGTAGTTGCGATCATGGTCATATCTATATTTAAAATTTGATTTGAATAAGATTGACACAAGGCTAACAAAAGGTGTAAACTACCAAAGCAAATAATGTTGACATCTGTCTAATGATAAACCAATGTACAAAGAAAAGGGGGGGGGGGATGGTCACCAACCTTTCCATCCAAAACCGATTGGGAGAATTACATTTGTGTTTGTGGTTGAAAAAAAAAAAAATGTTACATGCATCATATTTGATATCACAATTTCTATACCATTTTAAGTCAGGCTAAAAGACCTGTGCACTGTCATCTGCATGTGCAGTCCCCCTTTTTTCATGTTCCTTTCATTATTTGTGACGGTTTTTAGTCAGATAGAGTTAGTCATTTTGTGATCATGTCAGTGCTTTCAAAATCTTTTTAATACATATTTATTCCTATTTACTATACAAATTATTCAAATTTTTTAGAGTTTCCTTCACATGACCGGTTCCTAACAACCTCCTTTAATAATGATCCAAGAATCACAATGCTTTGCCTGACGTAGCAATAAATATTTTATGAGATAGGGATTCCATCCATAGATTTTTCATACACAATGGTAGTGCAGAATCTGGTCGATTTAATTTTGAATAATCTTCATCACCGCCATCTCCCCTTACTTGCCGTAAGCCCAAGACTACGTGATCCCCGAATTTCTACGCCCGTCGAAAAAGGCTGGGCGTACAAATTTGTTGATAACGCCATCTTCGGCGGCTTAAATGCAAGGGTAGGGAATATTGTAAGAACCAGCCAGATTCTGGACTAACATAACAGATGACTTACATAGAAATTGTGGCCAAGGGTACAGGGAGAAACATACATAGAATTAATTCATTGGTAAAAGGGGCTGATAAGTGGCAATCGATAAAAGGAAATTCTACTCAAAATGGTCATAAGATGCAATTAAAAACTAGATGGAACTTCGACTGCGCGCAGTCGAAAATGATGCCTCCGTCAAAGAGCAATTTTACAGACCAAAACAGAAGAAATTTTTCAAATTCAAGTTCAATTGTAATCCATTAACAGGTTCTCAGAATATCATGATTACAAGCAATTTCTTATACATAAATGACCCTTTGATCTTTGACCTCATGACCCTAAAATCTACTCAGTTCATTGGCTCTGCAAGATGTCCCGAGTTAACTAGTAATCCATCTGTCAGTTCTAATGAGAATGCATTCACAAGCTATTTTTGCATACATAATGAGCCCTGTGACCTTTGACCTCATGACCCAAGAATCTAATCAGTTCATTGGCTCTGCACGATACATACATGATCTAAGTTTGGCAGGAATCCATCAATCGGTTCTTCAGATAACGCGATCACGAGCTGTTTTTGCATACATAATGAGCCCTGTGACCTTTGACCTCGTGACCCCAAAATCTAATCAATTCATTGGCTCTGCAAGATACATACACGACCAAAGTTTGGCAGGAATCTATCGATCGGTTCTTGAGATAACGCGATCACGAGCTGTTTTTGCATACATAATGAGCCCTGTGACCTTTGACCTTTCACCTCGTGACCCCAAAATCTAATCAGTTCATCGGCTCTGCAAGATACATACATGACCAAAGTTTGGCTGGAATCCATCAATCGGTTCTTGAGATAACGTGATCACGGGCTGTTTTGCATACATAATGAGCCCTGTGACCTTTGACCTTTGACCTCGTGACCCCAAAATCTAATCACTTCATCGGCTTTGCAAGATACATACATGACCAAAGTTTGGCAGGAATCCATCAACTGGTTCTTCAGATAACGCGATCACGAGAACGGGACGTACGGACGTACGGACGGACGTACGTACGGACGGACGGACGTACGGACGGACGGACAACCCGAAAACATAATGCCTCCGGATACTTCGTAACGGAGGCATAAAAAAAGAAGATAACCATGTGAATTTCAAATGACTTGTTGTTGACATAAACTTTGGCAAATGGAAGGCAATGGAAAAATAGGATATCTTCTAATCAATTCATGTGTCAGATAACAACAGAGTGATTGATGACAATAAGGGCTTATCTATGCATGGACGTACGACAGCAATGATAACTGCCCAACTATTGTAAACAAATAGGATGTTGCCAATTGGCATCTGCTCAGTGAAGGGAAGCAAACAATCCTAAAGCTCGATGAAGAAAAGCAAACAATCCTAAAGTTCAATGACAGTGTTGGAAACTTTTTATTTCAAAATCTCACCTAAAATCGAAGAATTATCAAGAAAACATCATACTTTGTCTTTTTGTCCCTTTTTCCAACCAAAATAGAGACAAAATTAATTTCATATACTTAGAGGGAAATTTCAATTTTTTTTTACCAGTGGAACTTGGAGGAAACAGAAAAATCTAAGAAACGTGTTGAATATAAGGCAAATAATGATTTTTTTTTGCAGGGGCCGTCAGGAAGAACAGTACTGATGCTAATGAGGCTCTCCTTGGTAAACAATTTGTGTATTACAGTGAAACCTTTATATAAAGACCGCTCAAGGGAAACATGAAAAGTCGTCTTTATAGGCAGGTGGTTTTTAAGTACAGGTTCCTTTAATACAGGTTTCAATGAGAAAGCCTATTCAAGGGAAACTAAAAATGTAGTCTTTCTATACAGGTGGTTGGTAAAGCAGATTGGACTGTATTATCATGATTCAGACCTTGTTAGGGCTGAAAGAGACTTGAGCAGGAGTACTTATCCCCTTCCTACAATCATAAAAACATTTACAGAAATAAATTTAGGATTCCATGGAGCTTGCATCATCAATGATTTTCAGCCAGCTGCTCTAGTAGTGCCCTTCTCCGTCTTTCCAACTCTCCATCGCTCAGGTCACTGTCGGAAGTATCCCAGCCAGTCTGTGTAATAGAAGAAAGAAATCAGAAACTTATGAAGAATCAAACGTCAAATTGTGGTTTGGTTTGGTGGTTTGTTTTACTTGACTGCTAAGAAAGCATTTGTATCCTAGTAAGTAAGCAACCTCGGGAACGATGGCTTTAAGTCCTCACCAGGGGACTTGGTAATGGGGATTAATGCCTTACCAAAGGGCACTAGCGCATCGACTTGGTTTCGAACAGGGACCTCCCAGTTACGAGACCACTGCTCTACCATTGAGCCATTGCACCTCCTCATTAAATTGACTCTTTCAGGACAGGATTTCTTTTAAGAGTTGAAGTGACCACATGTTGTTCTTTCAATTGGCAACAATGATGTTTTCTTTTATTGCTATATTGTTCTAATATGTAATGTCTCCATAGACAATATCTATGTGTACAGTGTAGAATACCTCATCACAAATAGAAATAGAAAACTGTTGCTCATTTCCAAAATACACCTTGCCAATATAACCCACAGCCCCACAATTCAAAATCGTGTTTCTACTGTTCTCAACACAGCAGAGACTGGTTACCTTTTCTTTCTTGGGTGTTCCTGTAGACATGGATGGAGTACCAGACTTGCTTGGCTTGTGGGAAACTGATATCTCACCACTCTCCTTCTCATCAGAGCCAGAGTCAGATACAGGCTATTAAAGGAAACAACAAAATAAAAGTAATTCTATCTTTTGAACTCCAGTTGAATTCTTTCACAAGAACATACAATTTATATTACTCCAAAATAAAACATAACAAGGAATAGATTCATACAATGTTATTTACTTGCCAGAATTACACTTTACATTTCGCTTCATTCTACAAAACTTAAGCCATGCCAGAGCAGAATTTGCATCTAAAGACAGCTAGTAGAGTAGAAATAGTCACTTCACTGGTAGTCGCGCTTGTTCATAAGTCAATTTCATGAAGTGCCGAATTATTTCCCTCCCATAGAGACTGAAAGAGAGGTGTCATAGTCGAGTGGTTTAAGCACTTGACTGGAAATGAAAGGGTCATGGGTTCAATCCTGGACACTGCGCTAATGTCCTTTTACATTTGCCACTCCATACCCAGGAAAGAAATGGGGACCTTGTAGGATTATATAAGCCTTTGTGATTAAAATTTCCACTTTAACTGACCTATTTCTTCCATATTTCTGCTACTATTAAAACCAATGTAATATCAGGGTGGACTTCCCCTTTTATGTCAGCACAAATAACCTGGGACCTGTTTCACAAAGCCTTTTTTCAATGACAAATGACAAAAATCAGTGACAAATCTGCAGATAACCAATCAGAAGTAAGGATTTCAGTAGCTTATAACAAAAACTGTCATTTGTCACTGATGACAAATTTTGTGAAACGGGGCCCTGATCTTCATCATCATCATCATCAAAACAAGCTTTCTGAAACACTTTTTGAGACTGGTTACTTACCGTTCTCCTGCGCTTCTTCTTTGTCTTCTTCTTGTGCCTCTTTGACGATTTATTTTTACTGTGATCTGTGGGTTGTAAATAAACAAATTTATAAATTTTACTTGTTTAATCTAATCTTAATTTAATCTACATCATATATCAAAATGATAATAAACCATGAAATTGTTTTTTATAACAAAAACATTCTATTCATTTTGTACACAGAATCGATTCAAATTTTGTCTCTAATAAAGCGTCATGCATCGTAACTTCTGGCGAAACATAGGTATGTGAGAAAAGCCGTCAATTTTTTTTTTATTGCAGTGTTAAAACGACTCTTTACTTATGATTTGGTCCTTTATTAGATTTGTTTACTAGTTTATTTCAAAGAATGTATGCATACTTTTTATAGAAAGGTTGTTCTTGACAACCTGAAAGCTTGCCCGACATAGCAACAAGCAATATATGCAGAATGGATTCCAAGTATTATAGTTTATTCATTCATTTATTTATTTATTTATTAGTCTTATTTTAGTAGGGTGGCTCCATCTGTTTACTAACATATTCAAATTGATGGATATTTTTTTCCTGGGGACCTAGTGACGAGTTATTTCATTAACCTGTTATTAATGCATCAGTAGCATTTATAACAGGTTAATGAAATAACTTGTCACTAGGTCCCCAGGAAAGAAATATCCATCAATTTGAATATTTTAGTAAACCTGTCATTACAGGCAACTACTACTACTACACCTGGGGGGGGGGGGGGGGGTGTTTCACAAAGATCCTAAGTAGAACTTAAACATTATGGAGAGCCATTTGTAGCCTTAAATGAAATAAATTCAAAAGCAAAAATTGAAGTATTTCAGACTTTTCATAAATTCCACATCAAGAACATGAAATCTCCTTGAAAATAGAAAAAAATGTATGAATGATTTAAAACAACATTTTATGCCTTTTATAACTTTTACAAAATATTTTCAAAGATCCAATGGCTTTCCATAATCGTAAAGTCCAACTTTATAGAGTTAAGTTCTACTAAGGATCTTTGTGAAAAACTCCCCAAGCACTATAGGCAGTATCACACAGACGCCAAAAATCCAGATTTTAGTTATCCTCTTAATTGCTGTCTGTCACCAATTTATTATCCCACTAAAAATCCTCTAACGAAGCAAGAAAATTCTTCCTTGTAAGGATTTTTCAAGGGATTTTTCTGTGTGACACCGCCTAATGAGTTAAATTGTGACCCAGATTCCTGCCTGTTTACAACTCAAGTGTACATTTCACTGCACTCATAAATAGCTTGCTTGTCAATTTCATCCTGATTGAGAGTGAATTTCACCACTTGATTGACAGGTTGTAATTTTAAGAGATGACTTGGGAGTTTATTTCTTGTTAATTTCATAAACTTAGATTCCTTGCTAGTACATTACATCCTGAGTTGTGTATTTCAATATGGTAACCTTCACATGACCTTCTCCAGGTTCAAAGGTTCAAACACCTCGACCTGTATTCTACTCAAAATTTCAAACCTGACACTTGGTTAAAAAATAGATGTAGTTGAGTTAAGCTGACTTAGCTGATAAAAATGTCACCTGATTCAAATAAATGATTCAAAGTTGTTCCCAAGAAATATATTTGTGTCAAAATTGGACAAAAGTGCTTCATAAATCTGGTGGCTCATAAGGCGCTAAACTCTTAAATATTTCCTACCCTCATAATGTATCCACAATTTATTTAGTCATATCCTGTCAAAAACTAAACTGATAACCCGGGCAACCTTGTACGGAAAATGTGTACTTTATCAAAATTCAATCACATCCAACAGATTTTACACATTGCAATTTTCTTCTACTACCGGTACTCAAAATATAATTGTTCTCTCAAACTTGTTAACATGCCATCGTTCACTTGAATTATAAAGTATGTTTGATTAAAAAGAAAAGAAATAGTCTTACCCGATTCATGACCAGATGACTCAGAAGGCGTCTTTGAACGCTTCTTCTTCTTGGAGCGCTTGTGGCTGTCTCTGTCTCTTTCTCTCTCCCTATCTCTTTCCCTCTCTCTTTCCCTCTCTCTTTCTCTCTCACGCTCTCTCTCGCGTTCTCTCTCCCTTTCCCTCTCCTTCTCCTTCTCCCTCTCACGCTCCTTTTCTCGCTCTCGCTCTCGCTCTCTCTCTCTCTCTTCCTGTTCATCATCGACGGAATCAGACTGACAAGAAAAATAAAAGAAAAAACAGATGTAAAATCATAGTTAATGTAGAAGAAATTTTGATGACAAATCAAATCACCTCAGAATTATAAACTTTATGCAGATATTAAGCTAAAACACACGTCAGAGAGTTTGATAAATGTGCAAGACAAAGCTATGAAACAACCAACAAGTACCAAGAATTTTTTGTTTACTTTATTACAATCGACCTACATTGTGATTCACTTTCATGCACATAATCCATAAAATAGCGAGAAGCTAAGCAATTAATATGCAAATCACAATAAGTTCATTATTTGGTCATTCACTACAACCATAAAGCCACCTTACTGAGTGAACAGCTACAGTTAACAACTAAATTATTCATACCCCTTGCAAATTTGATGTTTTTGTGTTTTTTGTAAATCAGAATGAAGTGTGTACTAAATGAATTATGGCCTTTGTTGAATACTAAAGATGTAAGCTGTTGTATGTCACATTCTCAAGAAACATAAGTTGGGACAAATCAATTGTTCATATACTTAACAAATTTCAAAACTTGGTAAGGATATGAATAATTTAGTTGTTAACTGTACATGTATACCTAATGCATCATAATACAGTTTTTGTCTCACTCATAAACATCAAATACTTTTGCACCATTGTATGTACCTTATATGCTTTTGCAAAATTCTCCACTTCTCAATCTGAATGTAAAGCCCCACTGCACTACTTATAGCTACTTGCGCCCTCTATATAGCAAACAATGCCTAACCGGTGCCTGTTTGTCCCCCATGATCCCCTTTTTCTTATGTTAATTGACAGCTGATTTGATGAGATAACCACCTATTAGTGACCTTGCAGGGAGGTCTCATCCCTTTTGGCCAAACTAGTGAAGATAGACTTTAAGACTCACCGATTTAGAGCGTGATGGAGATCGTCTGCTGCGATGCTTCTTTGACTTCTTGGAATGTTTACGGGATGTAGATTTCCCATGATGATGGGCACAAGCAACCTGAAGGAGACAAAGAAATGTTTTTAATTTTTAATAAAATAATCAATATATTGATATGGTTATGAATGAAGACGAACTTTTTATCACTTTGGATTAAAATGTTTGAAAAAAGCAGTTCTGACAATTCAAAGAAAAATGATGATCATTTAGTGTGGGAAACTTGATTTTCGATAAGAATAGTATGGATTGTATTCAAAGAAACTGATATATCATTAGAGCTAAAATAGAATGATTACAAGGACACACTATATTCCTGTTACTTTCCATGTAATCTTGCTCTTGGACTGATTTCAAACATGTATTTTTGAGAGGTCAAATAATACCTTTCATGTATATTGTCTGCTTTTATTAAAAGAAAAAGAGGAAAAAAAAAAAAAAAAAGAACGATGAAGAAGAAGAAAAAACTAGATGGAACTTTGACTGCGTGCAGTCGAAAGTGATGCCTCTGTCATAGAGCAATTTTACAAACCGAAACTGAAGGAAATTTTTCAAATTCAATTTCGGTTGTAATACATTAACAGGTTCTCAGAATATCGTGATTACAAGCTATTTCTCATATACATGATTTGATTTTTGACCTCACGACCCCAAATGCAATATACCAACATGTCTTGAGTTTGATGGTAATCCATCCATCGGTTCTAATGATAATGCAATCACAAGCTATTTGTCCATACATAATGACCCCTGTGACCTTTGACCTCATGACCCCAAACTCTAATCAATTCATTGGCTCTGCAAGTTACATACATGACCAAAGTTTGGTAGGAATCCATCAGTTGGTTCTTGAGATAACGTACGGACGGACGGACAACCCAAAAACATAATGCCTCCGGCTACTTCATAACGGAGGCATAAAAAAGAACCTCCACTAAAAACCCACTCTCCAAGGAAAATCAAATAGGAACAGATTTTGGCTAGTTTCATGTCAACTTTTTAAACTCGCAATAATAAGTTTTTTTTTTTAAATTCACATTTCCTTATAAGCATTTTTCTAACAAAATGTCAATTATCAAAACACAGTAGATTCTCAAGATGTAATTAATTTACTACAGTCTTTGACAGACAACGATTACCCGTTTTGCTCTTTCTAAAAAATGTCTACAATTTACATCTCTAACAAACTGACTCATTAGAAACTAGTCAAGCATCCAACGAACCATCCACCACACATCATACAATGCTTACCTCTAGAGATATAATAAATTCTTTAAAGTCTTTGATGAACAATGATTACATGTTTGCCTTGCACTAAAATGTTCCTGCAATTCACATCTTTAACAAACTGACTCAAACCAATCAAAAATCACACATCATACATTGCTTACCTCGAGAGATGTAATGAATTCTTTGAAGAGACGGATCCTTTCCGATTCGACCGTGATACCATCAAACGCATTGTCGTTGACAAAGCGATCTCTGACCTGAAAAATCAAATACCAACAATTTATATACGTGGTCCTTGAACTCTATGATTTGAGCAGGAAATGCTGCACCAAAAAAGAAGTCATATAATTTGTTCACCTAAGCAAATGGCAGGGTGAAACTGTACCAGGCCCTGTGACATAAAAACAGAGATAAATCAATAGTAAAAGTCTATCATATCTCCAATTTTGCTGCCATAAACTGTATCTTACTATGCTTAAAATCTATCTGTAGTATAACATTAATAGTAATATACTATTAGTTGTAATGTTGAGTCCTCTCGGAGGGACTTGGTAATGAGGACTAATGCCTAACCATAGGGCACTAGCACATCGACTTGGTTTCGAAACTCGGACCTCCTGGTTAGGAGCCCAATGCTCTACCGCCGAGCTATTGCGCCTCCTTTAAAGCCCCTATGTCCTACTTGTAGCTACTTGCTCCCTCTATATAGAAAACTTCCCCAATCGGTGCCTGTTGGTCCCCCATGATCCTCTTTTTCTTATGTTAGTAGAGAGCTGAGTTAATGAGATAGCCAACTGTCAGTGACCTCGCTGTGTGGTCTAATCCCTTCTGGCCCAGTAGTATTTACGGTCTTTAAAGAGAAAAATGATGATGATAATAACTTACGTCATCCCAGTTTGAATTGACATCTAGGGGTGGGGCTGATTGCTTGAGCATGGTTTTGAAGGCACTCTCTTTCCTCCTCTGTTTCCTGGCTTCTTCTTTCTGTCTCTCCTTCTCTCTAGCTTCTGCCTTCTCGATCAACTGAAAGAAATAATAAATATAATAGTATAGATGATAATGATGATGATGGTGATGATGGTGATGATGGTGATGATGATGATTATGATGGTGGTGATGACAAAGATGACGGCAATGTGAATGATTATGATGATGATGATGACGATGATTATGATGACCATGCATTAAACACGTTTTAGGAGAATTTATGTGGAGAACCTGCCCTTCTACCAGCAGATCTTTTGACAAAATAAGATGGTATAGAATTAGAAGTCGTGGGGGAATCAACAGAGGGTGTGATTTCTAAAATAGAAACGCAGAGTAATCTGACTTTATTAGGAGCCCAACCAAACTGTGAATACAATACAATGTTTGTAATATCCATGACAGGGTCCCCCCCAAAAAAAAAATGGGGTGATTTTTTACCAGAATAATTCTAAAAGGTACAGCCAACTATCCAGCAGATACACTATTTGGACGTGAGACAAATTTTTTATTGAGATAAAACATTCTTTTGGGGGCCAATAGTAAACATTCCACATTTGGATGATTTTTTTTTCTTCTTCAAATTCCCTGACATTTCCCTGACTGGAAAAAGAAAAGAAACTCATTATCCTGGTTTTCCCCTGATTTCAAGGATAGCTGGCAATCTTGCCAGAACTTGTATTATTATGTATCCATTGAAGGTACATGTAGTCATACTATCAAGCTTTGCTTACTTTGTCAACCCTCATGTTTTCAATTAGTTACAGCCAGCCTTACTTTATTCTACTTATACTCTTTTGTCCTATGTAAAATTTGCAAAGATTTGTTTATTTTTTTTGGTTAAAAATGTGTAAAACTGCAAAAGAAAATCAAAATCAAACAGAAATAAATAAATCAAATCAAATCAACTTACACTATTGAAAGCCATCTTGATATTGCCTGCATCTAATGTGGATGCCCTCTTGTCAAGACTGATGGCACTGGCAAAATCATCAAAGGTTGTAATGAGCTCCACAGTCAAGCTCTTATCCTGCAATCAAAGATGAAATAATTTCAAAAACGTTAAATTTCATAATTATAGAGAGCACAAGAGAACACATTGAGGGGTCAGTGACACAAAGACGTAACTCCATTTTGAAACTAGATGGAACTTCGACTGCGCGCAGTCGAAATGATGCCTCCGTCATAGAGCAGTTTTACAAACCAAAACAGAAGAAATTTTTCAAATTCAAGTTCAATTGTAATCCATTAACAGGTTCTCAGAATATCGTGATTACAAGCAATTTCTCATATACATATATGACCCTTTGATCTTTGACCTCATGACCCTAACATCTACTCAGTTCATTGGCTCTGCAAGATGTCCCGAGTTAAATAGTAATCCATCTGTCAGTTCTAATGAGAATGCGTACATGATCTAAGTTTGGCAGGAATCCATCAATCTGTTCTAATGATAATGCGATCACAAGCTATTTTTGCATATATAATGAGCCGCATGACCTTTGACCTTTGACCTCGTGACCCCAAAATCTAATCAGTTCATCGGCTCTGCAAGATACATACATGACCAAAGTTTGGCAGGAATCCATCAATCGGTTCTTCAGATAACGCGATCACGAGCAGTTTTTGCATACATAATGAGCCCTGTGAACTTTGACCTTTGACCTCGTGACCCCAAAATCTAATCAGTTCATCGGCTCTGCAAGATACATACATGACCAAAGTTTAGCAGGAATCCATCAATCGGTTCTTCAGATAACGCGATCACGAGCAGTTTTTGCATACATAATGAGCCCTGTGACCTTTGACCTTTGACCTCGTGACCCCAAAATCTAATCAGTTCATCGGCTCTGCAAGATACATACATGACCAAAGTTTGGCAGGAATCCATCAATCGGTTCTTCAGATAACGCGATCACGAGAACGGGACGTACGGACGGACGTACGTACGGACGGACGGACGGACGGACGGACAGACGGACGGACGGACAACCCGAAAACATAATGCCTCCGGCTACTTCGTAACGGAGGCATAAAAAAAAGGGTTTATGTGTCGCATAGAATTTGGGCCTTAAGGAGTTAAGTCTATGTTTCACTAGCCATTGACTTCAATGGGGTGTTGGATGGAGTTAAGTCTTAGTGTTTCCTGGAAAGCCCACATTTTTCTGAACATTTTGATATCAAATACTAATTTTGGCAAAATATGGAGTAACATCTCTGTGTCACTGAACCCTCAACATATATATTTTCTTTAATATGAATACAGTGATACCTGTCTATAAAGACCACCCAAGGGAGACATGAAAAGTGGTCTTTATAGGCAGGTGGTCTTAATGTACAGGTGCCTATAGTACAAGTTTAAATGAGAAACCATATTCAAGGGAAACAAAAAATGTGGTCTTTGTAGACAGGTGGTCACTACAGCAGGTTTTACTACACAGTCACACCTGTCTATAGCGACCCCCCCCCAGTGGAAACACATAAAAGTGGCCTTTGTAGACAGGTTCCTTTAGTACATGATTCAATGAGAAACCATTTTCAAGAGAAACAACAAATTTGGCCTTTGTAGACAGGTGGTCTTTGTAGACAGGTGGTCACTTAAGCAGGTTTGACTGTATTACCATACCAACCAATCAAAACAGCTATTTTCAACTATTTGTACCAAAAAAAAGTAAGGCTGTTTGAATCAAATGTTAGATTGAAGGTTCAATACAAAGTGACAATCATAATCAAAGAACCACAATGTAACAATACAAAGGACATTTGACCTACTATACCATCAACTTTAATATGTGTAATTCCCAAGCAAATAGATATCATAATTAGGTATAAAGGACCCCAATTTTTCAATACAAATGATTTACTTAATTTTCCCCAACTTGAAGTTTATTTCCAGGCGACTAGAAATCATAACAGTGTCACATATATTTCAATGCTCATTTCTGTTATATCATTAAGTTTATTATTGTCGGTCATTGTTTATATTATATGAAAAAAAAAGAAAAAAAAAAATTCGCTCTGTATAGATCGACTACTACTACCAGGGATGCCAGTTATAATTGATCAGAGGGCCTAAAAACCACCTAGAATGAGCTATTTTGTACACAGAAAAGCCAATACTATGGCCTGAATTCAGGCTTTTGCCTGAAAACTGGCATCCCTGTACTACTGCTATTAGTCTTGACAATAAAAACTTTTGAAATCCCTCACCTTGAGAATGTCCTTGACAATTTTCTTCTCGTCATGGAACCGGGCCTTGAGGTCATCCACGTAGAACTTGAAGAGGTCAAGGGGCGTTGACCCTGGTTTACCCAGCATGCCGTTGAAGCGAGGGTCGGCACTGACGATAGGGTATAGGTCCATCCAGAGAGACATGGAATGGAGCTGCCCTCTGTCATGCAACTCATCGAGCAGTACCTGTATGTTTACAAGAAATTATAATTTTAAGAAATAATTACCGGTAGAATGATTATAATCCTAAAGCATACTACAAAGGTTGTTCTTGAAGCGAGGGTCAGCACTGATGATAAGGCAAAGAGCCAACCACAGAGACAAGGGGGGGGGGGGATATTTCACAAAGATCCTAATTTGAAGTTATCTCTAAGTTGGACTCAACAATTATGGAAAGCTGTTAGCATATATGAAAATAATTTGTACAAGTTATTTTAGAAGGCATAAAATGTTGATTCAAATCATCCATATTTCCTATTATCAAGAAGATTTCTTGTTCTTGATGTGGAAGTATCAAAAGTCTAAAACACTTGAATTTTCGCTTTTGAATATATTTTATTTTGAGGCTACAAATGCCTCTCCATAAATTTTAAGTCCAACTTAGAGTTAAGTTCGACTTAGGATCTTTGTGAAACACCCCCATGGAATGAAGCTGTCCTCTCTCCTGTTACTCATCAAGTAGCACTTATATCTTTACAAGAAATGACGACAGTGGTCAGCTATGATGTTGGGTATTGGAGCTCATGTATATGTAAAACATGCACAATTCAGCATTTCAGCTGTGAGGCCTTGGTTTTTAATAAAATCATTATTGATTTCATTGATTGAATGAATTCTAAAGGCTCATTCACTTATCAAAAGGCAGTCTCCCTATCCACCGCACATCGCATAACACACAGATAAGTGAGCATGTGTAGAACCATTGCATACCTGCCAACATTTGAAAATAAGAATTAGAAATTTTTAGCAGGGTGTGCCTTCGAAAATACGAAATCGCACTTGCAGCGGCAGTGTAACTGGCAATACACGGTAAATCTGTACCAAAAAGCGAATACAAATTCGCTGCTCGATCATGCAGCCATTCAACGCACATAATATGTGAACTATCATACATTGTATCTCAGCACATGATAAAACAAACTTAATTTGGCTTTAGCACCCACAAAAACAGAATATTCCTGATATTTGTAAGGGTTGGCAGGTATGCCATTGTTGCGTGCAGCTACTCTTCCATACCCACTTTCCCAATTATATACATAAATTTAAAAAAAAACTGGAACAAGCCTTATGAAGTCTAGGTTAAACTGTGACTTTGTGGGTAGAATCAGGCCACTGATTTATACAACTGATTTCATGGAGCATCTTGAGTCTAGCTATTCCTTGAAAAAGTACAATTTGTTTAAAATAATAATAATAATAAATAATATGAGATTTGTAAGGTGCCGAATCCACTTGAAATCAAATGCTCAAGGCGCACTTGTCAAACAGAAAGAAGAAAAGAGATCACATCACGTCACTGTGACATTGATTTCTCATTTTCATTTCACAGCCCTTTTTTTATTTCTTTTGATCATTTTGTCTAAAAATCAGATTAAATTTTTAAGGAAGAATTGTATTTGAATCATTGATAATGTTGTAAAAATAAAAACCTCACATGCATTCCCCCCCTTTTTTAAAATCAGTAAAATGTTTCTAAGAGATTAAAAATTGCTGGATACCTTCTGCATGCCTCTATAGAAAAAGTTATTGTATGGTTGCCCAGACAGACTAAATATTGCTCATACTTCTTTACCTTATAATTTTGTCATCATAAATACAGTATTCGT
The DNA here is from genome assembly GCA_035222895.1 of Strongylocentrotus droebachiensis. Classification (NCBI taxonomy): domain Eukaryota; kingdom Metazoa; phylum Echinodermata; class Echinoidea; order Camarodonta; family Strongylocentrotidae; genus Strongylocentrotus; species Strongylocentrotus droebachiensis. Next base: position 72,008 of record JAVYIG010002525.1, on the reverse strand, counting down.
TTAGTATTTTAAACAGGATATTTATATTGTAGTTGATTCGATTTGAAGTGACTTTAATGGTCTCACCAGAAATGCTTCTCTGCACTTCCTGAAGTGCCTCTTCTTGAGCATCTTAGCCCTCTCCAGCTCGTCTTCCTCCTCCTTCTCCATCTGACGGATGTGCTCCTCAAAGCAGATCAAAGCATCCTCTTTGTCCATACCTACAGATAACATGATAGATTGGAATGGTTCATATTAATGGAATGTACAATTTTCATCATCATTCCTATTTCAAAAAGGCACTAGAATGAGCTTTCTAAGTCAATTACATTGCACTCAATTCAATTCAATTCAAATCAGTTCTCAATTTGTTTCAATTTGAATTAACTGGAGTAGAGTTCACTTCACTTCACTTAAATTAAATTAAATTAAATTAAGTTCAAGTCCCCTCTACTCACACTCATTAGCTCAGCAAATTGCAGGTACAGATAATAGGTTGAAATTGTCTACACACAAGTTATTCCAAGTCAACCATGATTAGCGATATCACACATTACAACCTATCATCAAGTAAGCTACATTGGCTTCAAAAAGATGATAGGGGCAAATTGCACTTAATCCCATGTGATTCCCCCCCCCCCTATTGAGGCAACTGTTTCTTTCCCACAACTCACTCATAAGCTCGTCATCCTCCGCAAACGAGGGGTTCTCGGCCAGGTACCGTTGGCACTCCGACCAGGTCGTGCGGAAGGTCACGTTGGGCATACTATCCAGGATGTTGTTCATTGCCTCGATGTTCCTCTTGCGCAAGACCTTGGCCGCCTCCTTCTCTTTCTTGCTCAAGAAGAAGACGACGTCATCGTAGAGGTCCTTCCGATCCCGATCTGGCACCACCCGCCAGATCTCCTCCTCCTCGAACATGGCATCTGCCTTCCTGTGGTGGCGAGTCAAGTTATTGTTGAAATTAAAAATCATATGGGAAATTACTTTCAATTCAATTCAATAAGCTGAAATGCACAAGATAAAATTTAACATTAAAATTCAAATCACACAGCAACATATACTTCTAACATAATTTGATTTTCTTTCATATGACACCAAACTCATGGTGGTCCAAGGTTTCCTTAGAATATTATTTACACAATACTATTTTTCATCAAAGGGTCACTTTTTGGGACACCCCCTCCGATATAGGGGTGTTCGCTTCAATTAAAAAAAAACATTTCTGAAATATTGTGTATTATGATAAAATCTTTCGAATAAATAAGGTGTGCTTAGTTTGTGTGGTAGTGTCAGGCAACTCAAAAACTAAGCATGATATTTGACTTTGGCCGTTCGCTTATGAGTACAAATTTAAGATTTTGCACATTTTCTGACATGCACTTACTTGAGGACAGAAGACCAACATGTATGTAATCTGCTCATACTCATAAACCCTTCCTTGGTCTCGTTGTTGCCAAATCACACAACATCTACCGAGTGGTTCGTGATCGAATAGCTGTACGTACAAATGCGCACCCAAGTTTCTGCTTAAATGTCACTCATCTTTTGTTCATTTCTATTCATCTGTATAAAGTATGTCTTCCAGAGTGGTACATCACGCCCCAAAAGGGGTCCAACTTAGTCTGAATTGCATAACAAAGAAGTTTAAGAAATTGCCCTGACCATACCATGAAAATGTATGCATACATTGTGTGTGGGGAAGCCTGAATCCGATGACTGGGGTAATAATATAAATCTGTAAAGCGCTTTGAGAGGACCTGTGGTCCTGAAAAGCGCTAAAAAAAAAAAAAAAAAAAAATTATTTCATTAATATTTACCTGTATCTGGTGGTAGAAGTCATTTTGGGATGGTGTTGGAGATACTCTTGGAGTTCCTCTTTGGCCCTCTTGGCTTTCAATCGGTGTTCCTCCTACGATTATAAAGAGACAAAAAAGGACATTCCATGAAATGTGCACTGAAACGTGTGAATTTCTCAAAATACTGTGTTACTTACATACTTAAAGTTACAAAGTATATGATTTAAAATATTTGCAAATTTGTTACAAAAAATTCATATTAACATTGGCATCTATGTAGTTGTAATCAGTGATTATAGTTGTATTTCTAACTGTCAATGGAAATCATATATATTGGTACATGCACCTGAATTCATTTATGTTAACATTGCTTTTCTGCCTCTACTTTTAATCATTAAAACTTCTATTTGTTTATTTTTCATAACATGTACATTTATTCATTTATTTGAAATTATTTCAACGGGGTAGCCCTGTAGTAGTTAAAACACTGTTTTGCTTGGGGGCCCTGCATAGGGTAAACAATACAGAAGACAATTATGTACATATAGGTATGTAGAAATAATAATAATTTTTTTCCAGGAAATATAAACAAAATAAACAACAAATGAACTCAAACCTACCTACAAAGGAATAAAAAAGACCCAATTATTTTTTGGGTAAAAAATTAGTACTACTAATACTATCATTATAATGCATAATATTTTGAAAGTACATCAAATGTGATGACATTTTTTTTAGGAGCAAGCAAATAATCTGACCTTTTCCTCCTTGCCTCTTTGGACTTTCCAATTGTTGAATACTTGTTTCTTCTCACTCAGCTTAGTCAGAGCTCTGAAACGACAGAAACAGAGAAATAAAACAAAATACAAAACAAAAATAACAGAGTATAAATATTTCGTCACTTGGCTAGCTATAAGACCTAAACAAAAAGATGTTGTATTGCCCTTTGCGACCGACCCAACTATCTTAAAATCTATGGTCGGCTTTTTAATAAAACAAAATTCAAAAAAAGAAGATTTCTGACCGACCGACCCATGTGTTGGCACCTAAAGGGCAATAAAACACCTTTTTTTTAGGCCTGACTTTAAATACCTGCAACAGTTCAACTCTCAACTCATTGGCGACAATGGTTCTCAAAAAATGATCACTCACGAAGCTCTTCAAAAAAGGCAATCCAGCTGTTAAGGCCAGAAATACAACATTTACTGGCAGGGAAATGCATTTTATGAGGGACACATTTTTGGCTAAATGTCTGTGATTTACATGAAATAAATTAAAATTATTCTTTATGAACCGAACTTTGTCTATCTCAAAGTGTGATATTGTGCATATTTATTTAGAAATATCTTTTGTACAGGTATTGCTTGTCATGTATGGATGGACATATTATCGATATGGCTTAGCGCTGGGAAAGTCTGAACAGCCGGGTGACGCGACATGTCTCGACACATTGTTGAGGAATAATAATAATAAAAAAAGTGTAAAATTATAGAACGCATACACCGTCCAAGGACGCTCATGGCGCTAGCTCAGCAACGCTTCTCTTTAATACAAGTAAAGTAAATGTTTATTTCATATTGAAGTGTTTGCATTAGGCTCACAAGCCAGGCATTTTTGTAATTTGTGGAACAAAATGTGTTTGATAATGAGAAATAACGAGTTTGGGTAGGATTTCTCAATATTATTATTTCATAAATAACTGTTGAATGTCTGAAACACGATGGGCCTTTATTTCAAGAGGTGTAAACAGCCACAAATAAATTGAACATTAATATGGGCTGGTACTTGTAAACTATCGACTATGTGTTGCCTAGTAACCAAACACAATGGACAAAGGAAGATATGAAGGTCAGTCCATTCATCACCGACGCCAAGGCCCTCCCCCTGATTTTAAATAAACATAATGTTGGAATTCATGAGCTCCAGGTGGAGTTTTTCTCATAATGTTGAATGTATTAGAATCACAAATGTGTATCTTTATTCTTGAATTTACAGAAATCAATACATACATGTAGAACAAATTTTGATAAGTTTATAAAATTACTGGCAATTATTATTGTCTTTCTTTTGCTCAATGACTGGATTTACATTTCCCTTATTTCCATTGCATTTCTTTATTGAATGTATAAAGAAACTATATGAATGTGATATTTGTTCTTTGATGGAATATTTGCTACATTATTTCATAGGACCGGTCGATTTTATTTATTTTAATTTTTTCATTTTCTGTTTTTTTTTGGGAAAGCATTCCCATTTCTGTTCTGTTAGTATTTCGTATTCATTGTACTATTTTGTAGTACGGTTAGTAGATGTATTTCTGTTCTTTCTTTACATAGCAATTAGTTTTTGTTGTTGTTATTTTGTCATCATCAAGCCAAGAAGGCAGATATTATGTCAGAAAGAAAGAGAAGGAAAGAAAGATAAGGAAACTCATACATAGACACGGGGCGGAGAAGTTCAACGTTATAGAATGACATACTCATCAGCAACGTACACAGTCAATTCACATCGTACACAGACAATAGCGTTTGCAACAAACTGGCTCACGTCGAACAAAACATACCATAATTTAGCAGAAACAAATATAACACGCAATATACGTCCACCAGGATAAAACAAAATCACAAAGTTTCCAAAAAAAAAGTGAAAAAAATAAAGACAGCGAACAGAAAATGACAACAAAAAAAGATAAGAGAAAACTAGAAGGTAAAGGCCCGGTCACACAGGGAGGACGCATGGGGAACGCACGGCCAGCGCATGGAAAATTTGCAATTTTGGCCAGTGCGTTGTCGTTCGCTAGGCGTGCGTCATCACTCGTTACTCGTTCGTCGAGCGCGCTGGACCCACGCTATGCATTCGTCGTCATACGCTGTGTGCGTCGGGATTTTTTGAGCATGCTCAAAAACGTGCGCCGAGCTCGACGCATGAATGTACACGCCAAAGGCACGCCAGACATGCGTGGAGCGCGCTAGACCAGCGCCAGACATGCGCGGAGCACACGCCCTGTATACGCACAGCGCGCTAGCTACACGCTGTGCATTTTGTGTCAGCTCAGTAGCTTTTCCAAAATTATGACAAAAGTTAGGCACACGGCCTTTTCCGATTTCCAATGCGCTGGCCGTGCGTCGTAGAACGCGGTGCATGCGTGGACCATTCGTCCAGCGCGCTAGCAACACGCTGTGCATTCGTGGAAGTTGTTATCATGTGCGCTCTGTGTGCGCCCTGTGTGCGCCCTGTATGCGTCCAGCGCGCTAGCAACACGCTATGCATTTGGTGTCAGCTAGCTGTATCTTCGACAAAAGTTGGGCGCACGACAACGCACTGGCCAAACTAGGAATTTTCCAATGCGCTGGCCGTGCGTTCCCCATGCGTCCCCTCTGTGTGACCGGGCCTTTAGTTGTCGACACAATTTAACTGCAAAGTGGGTATCGAATGCTCTCACGAATGAGCCCGAACAGCCCCTTGTTGCTGGGCAGAATTGGCGGGCAATAATGGCTTTTATGAATATTCATGTAGGCTTGTCTGGTTTTTGACTGAAACAACCAATAATGGGTCTTCTAAAATTCATAACTTGAGATAGGATTTTCCCTACAACTAATTAAAGTGGGCTCTGATTGGCTAATATTTTCCTGCAGAGTCTGACGAGCTCTGAGGTCACCAGACGTTCTATTTTGTTGTAATCATGGCAAATTGCATATGTGGTCAATTGTCGCGAATGAGTCAAATGCACTCTTTACGGTACACAACACTGTATTCATGTTTGTGTCGACTCTTATCGGGCCTGTTCAGATATTATGCAGCAAACTGCCACAATTTTTGTTAAACGTGTAATCTGGTCAGACCGGTTTCGATTGCATAGAAATTAATAGAGGGGTTATGGTGAAGTACTTACTTGTATCGAGGGTCGTTCACTATCAGTCTCATGGCTTGATCCCAGTTAGCAGTTGATGGAACACTCTGTGAACATCAACAACAAAATTGGACATTCAACTTTTGTTCCAGATACTGAGAGCAAGCAAATGATCGCATTACAATTTCAGTGGTGAAGAAGTTGTCTGATATTAAACTGGGAGATCCTATTTGGAAAACTAACTGAAGCACAAGCAACTTTTGGTATGGCATTAATACCTGGAGCTGTTTCCTTTTTATTTAAATTTAAAAAAAGTCTTCTGGTAGGGTGAGGCTTGCTTTTAGATCTAGTTGCTTTATTGTCATGCAATGTCCTGGTTCTCTGGTATAAGTGTACATTTCCTCACTATTACATTGTATACTATTGTGAGTTCCACACATGTTTTTTTCATGTTACGACAAAATATGTGCGTTAGACATTTTTAGTTAATAACTAAAATAGATTTGTGACACATAACATCATCTGAGCAGCGGCTGGTGTGACCAGCTTTCAACAATAATATGTTCAAACCTGGCTATTGTTCGTAACTGGAAAAAAAAAAAAAAAAAAAAATCCTCATTATCATGCCCCTTGGATGGTATTTGGGCTTTAGTTCCCTAGTTGTTTACCTACAACCATTTGCTTGCTTTCTTGGCAGTCAGGTAAATAAAATAATCTGTCAATCAATAAATTTCCTATATAAAAGCCTTTAAAACACATTTGTTGTACATGAATTGAGGGTAAAATACAATAATTTGATAGTGTAGAAATCAAAAGCAAGTCAACATCATTATCGCAAGGCTGGGGGTGTTTCACAAAGATTCTAAGTTGAACTTATCTCTAAGTTGGATTTAACAATTATGGAAAGCCGTTAGCATATTTGAAAATATTTTGTAAAAGTTAATTTAAAAGGCATAAAATGTTAATTCAAATCATTCATACTTTCTATTATCAAAGAGATTTCATTAAAAAAGTCTAAAATACACTGTACTTGATTTTTCGCTTTTTAATATATTTTATTTTAAGGTCAAATTTAGAGTTGAAGTTTGACTTAAAATCTTTGTGAAACACCCCCCTGGTTACTTACTCTTTCCCTCAGAAGAAGTTTAAAAGCATCTTTTGCCTCTTCCTTGGTGTTGTAGACTACTTCTTTCAGTTCTGGAGTATCTGGTCTAGACTCATTTGCACTGCATTAAACAAGACAGGCAGAAGAGTGGATAAGCTTATAAAACAGTATCGGACTAACTTTGAATATGAACATAATGGTCCGAATTCACAAAGGAGGTTTGTCCCACTGTCGACAAACCTCCTTTTGTTTTGTCAAACCTCCTTTTGTTTTTTACAAACCCGGTTTGTAAAAACCGCGTCAAAACGCGTCATATGACGTACGAAAACCTGGTTTGTCGACAAACCTTCCTTTGTGAATTCGGGCCAATTCTCTGACATGATGGCCATGACACAGTAAAGATATGAATATTTGTTATTTAAGGAGGCTAAAAAACTAATATTGTCATAGACAGGGTTTCATAATAAATTGTTTGAAGGGGTCCAGCGTTTAGTTTTGGGGCATTCTTTGGTCTTGAGTAACTGTTTGTATGGAGCTCACAAAATTGGGAAATAAAATAAAATACAGGAATCCATTGGGTAGGTAATTATTTTTTCTGCATATGAGAATTAGACCAAAAGATCACGACAGGCATATAATGTTTTGTTATTTATATAAAAGACTCAATAAACACTAAAAAAGTAACAAGATTTGTAAGTACTCTGAACTTATCTGCACCAAAGCAATATTAATAGTTTAGCAACACAAACAAGCCTATAACATCATGATGTACATATTTAATTTATGTTTTGCTGTAATCGCTTGAAAGCGATGACTCACCTTCCGGCGTCCTCATCCGTCTTGGGTGTGACCACTGCACCAGGCACCACGGGCATTCCCAGCGCCGCCATGAACGGTAGGATACCAGGCGGCACACCAGGCATGGGAGCCCCCGGTAGGGGAATCCCCATGATGGCTGCTGGGTCTAAGGCAGCCCCCGTCACCGCTGCGGGGGCTAAGGGCACGGCTGCAGCTTGCTGGGTTGCCTCGGCGTGGGAGGTGGGCGTGTCTCGGGCGTCCTGCTTGGTGGCTGGTTCCTCCGGTTTGTCCACCGGTGTGCTACCGGAGTCATCGGGAGAACCGGGGAGTAACCTAGATATATGCAAAAGAACAACAGAAAATGTAATGATAATATTCAGTACAACTATAAAACACCTTTTACCAGTAGGAGCACTGTGGTGTAATGCTGAAGGCCCTTGACCCTCATAAGAGAGGTCACTCATTCAATGCTGTCTTGGTGCTTAATTCTGTGTGCAAGGTGTTTCGCCCACATTTTGACCGTCTTGACCCAGGGGGGTGTTTCACAAAGATTAAGATCGACTTAAGTTGGAATTAACTATGGCAGGCTGTTCATGTCACTGTTTGCTCTCACCATTTACTGGTATTGGTCTCTCAAAGGACATACAAATCGTGGTCACAAATCTACATTTTTTGATAATTCATTATTGAAGGAAAACATATTATTTAAAAATCATATTGGTGAAAGCAAACAGTGGCATGAACGGCCTGCCATAGGCAAGTCCAACTTAAAGTCAATCTTAGTCTTTGTGAAACACCCCCCTGGTGTATCAAGTGGGTACATGGTGATGTTTGGAGTAACAACAACTGCAGGATTGTCAGGAAAAGTAGAATTAATAGTAATGTAGTCACCCTGGGTAAAATACCATAAAGATACTTATGAAGTGATAATGGCCTTTTCCATATGATAAATGATGTCATCCCCTAATATAAATAGGAGAGAGTTATCTTTTGGGGTGTGTTTTAAGTGACTAAGAGACAAGGGCAGCAGCTTTTCACACAACCCTCATACGTACAATTTCGCTGACATCCTATTGAAATTCATCAAAACTATCAGGGAGGCTAATAGGATGTCTGCAAACTTGTACTTACAAGGGTTTTTGAAATAATGCCCAGTTATTCCAACATAAGAAGATAGCATCATCTACTTCATACAAAATGCAATGGATATATCAAATCTTGAAACATGGCAGAGTTGAATTGAATATAATATAATTATCCAATAAAAGGTAAACATATATTAATCATCTTCAATCTGTACTTTATCTATCTGAAACTTTACAAAAGATAATTATAAAAGATCACTCACTTCTCAAGGCCCTCTGCTGCTATCCGATCTGCAATTTTATAAAAAAATGAACAACAATAATGCATTAAGGGGTTTAAAGTACGAACACAAAAATAAAACCTATTGAAGATGCATTTTCTTTGACTATGTATTCATACAGACAAATTTTTTCTTTGTATTTAATCTTTGAAAACTATTGAAAAATCAGAAAGCTAGGAGAACCAAGATTATACTGGTGGTGGTGGCAATCCTCACATTTTTTTGAAATGAATATGGTGCCACCAAATTCAAAAATTTGTAGCACAAATAAGATTCTGTCAAATTAAACTGTCATAATGCATTGTCATTATTCTTCATTGATTGTGGTGAAACAAACATGGTTCCGTTATATCTAAACTTCAAGAAGGAAGAGCCTGTTATGATTTCAGACAAGAAAGAAAAGCTTCCAAATATCCTAATATACTACAAAGAATGCCCACGCCACTGTAAAGATTGATTTCAATAATGCAGTCTTAAGCTTTTTAGATGCAGCACTGAAGGACAGCATGTAATGATAAACTTGGAATCTCACTTTTTATTTCCTCCAGATCTTTAGGAATAGTCCATTTAGATTCCTTGGTTTGACTGTTGTGGAAGTACACCTTTCCCGAGTCGGACTTGAACTCCTTCCAGGGACATTCTGTCAACAGGATCTGTGGGTAATAAAGTCAATGGGATGAAAGGAGACACACTCTTGAATGTGGTACAGCAATAGGTTTATAAAATGATGGGCAAATAACAATTTAACAATTTCTTTAAAGAAAATATATAAAAAGGAAACAGCACCAGGTTTTAATGGCATACCAAAAGTTGCTTGTGCTTCACTTTGTTTTTTCAAAATAGGATCTCCCAGTATCAGACAACTTCTTTACCACTAAAATTGCAACACGTTCATTTTCATATTCTCTGCATGTTTGAATTAGAATCTAAGTTTACAAAACTCCCTTGTAGTGACAGTCTTACATTTGCAACTTTAGTTTATACAACAGTAAGCAAAAAGAAACAGCTGCACAAACAAGAATAACTACAAAGATATATGTCACAATGTCATGTAAAACTTCTAAGAATTTACATATAAAAGCCCCTGGCAACGATGGCAAAAACACAATGGTGTTAAATGTTTGCAAATATATAATATTAATAATAATAATAGCTGGCATTTATAATGCGCCTAATACTTTGTTTCTAGGCGCAGTACATATTATTACCCGGTCATCAGATTCAGGCTTACCCGCACACAATGCATGCACATTCTCCACTCCCTGGGAAGCATTCTGGCCAGTTGCCATTTTACAAGCGCCACTTGGTCATCCAACCACATTAACTTTTGATCCTACCGGGTACCAATTTAACACCTGGGTGGAGAGTGGCAAATGTAGATTAATGTCTTGCCAAAGAACATTAGTGCTGCGCGGGACTCGAACCACGTACCTCGCAATCTGCAGTCGGGTGACTTATTCATTAGACCACAACACCTCTACATATATAAGTGCTACTTACCTCAGCTTTAGTCTTGAGATCATCAGGTTTTTCCCATTTGGACTGCTTGGTTAGATTGTTGTAGAAGTATGTCCTCCCGTCTGGAGCTTTGTGTTCTGTCCACTGAGTCTTCTGTGTTAGATGCATAAAATAGGAGGCAGGGAGGATGGAGTAAATAAATGACAGCCATTATGGAAGATGGAACAATATAGTGGTTGAAGTGTATAGCAAATGGCTGGTAAAGAGGAACAAATGCTAACTGTTCTAGAGAAAGTAAACACATGCAACTAGCATGTTAGACAGAGCTAAACAAAACACAGTATTTTAATCAATCTGAACACACATAATGAAGATTTTGTAACATTATTGCTTCCATAAAATCAATATTTGATCTACACCTACACAACAATTCCTCAAACAACATGTCAAAGATAGCAAAACTTTATCTAGTTGAACGTACAAAAGAAATTCAAGGGGACTAGTCATTCCTTCACACACTTTGTACATCATTCGGAGACAAAATATATAATCCTCAATTAGTTGATACAATCAAATGGTTCAAGTTAAAGTTAACTTCCATGTGCATGCAAACGATTACTATCTAGTTGCTTTTACATTTGATTAATGCGTGCTCAAACTTGCAACATCTCTTTACGGAAGTAACAACCAAATCTGATATTTTGAATACAGATTTAGATAATAGTTTTGTGGATAGTGGTTCCGTTTACACAATAACATTACAGCAATTACATCTCTGGTACCTTTTTCTTGTCATCACCACCTCCCTGAACCGTGTCCTTCTGAGCCAGTTTGCTATCGCCGGGTTTGTTGTCTCCGGATGACGAGGGCTGCTGGGCAAAGAACAGAGGCCAGAATAAATTCATACACCAGGGACCCGTTTCACAAAGCATTTTTGCAATGACAGATGACAAAAATCAGAGACAAATCTGCTGATAACCAATCAGAAGCAAGGATTTCAGTAGCTTATAACAAAAATTGTCATTTGTCACTGATGACAATTTTTGTGAAACGCCCCCTGGTTGCAAGGGGTCAAACAATATACATTTCCAGAACTTCTAGGTTGGTAATCTGAAAACTATGTACACTTTTTTGCTAGCGAGAGGTACGTTACCTAAAATGTAAGAGCAAGACAAGATTCCTTGTAAGTTTGCACTTTTCGAAAAATCACTTTTTAGTTTGTCTTAGGTTTAGGATTTATCCATTACCAACGCATTTCTTTGCAGTATGTATTCAATATGTCACAGTAAACTGCCACATCAAATCAAAATATTTACGTAAGGGTAATGTGCTTCACGTTCTTTATCTGGTTATGTTTTTTACCTGGCAACACACATTTCGCTCACATTCTTGCCCATGTATATTGTTTACAGACATTGCATTTGATGCTAACAATGCAGCTATAAAAGAAAATATTTATGTTGCTAATTTGAACTTTAAGGTACAATATGTGATCAATTTAGACCTAAAATATGAATCCTGACCTGAAATCATGTGAACTTTATCATGCAACTCACCTTTGTTGATGCGTCTGACCCATTAGTAGTTAAAGCTGTAACAAGAAATCAAGATATTGATTGAAAACTCGACACAATGTGATTGCATTTTTCATGAAAGAAATTTTATGATTTCATCTTTAGCTAAAACAAATAAATGATCTGGGCTTGGCCTGCTTAGCCACACATAACAACACATCTTTTGCTTCTGAATGCATATGCACTAAAGATGAAGTGTGTTTCCAACTCTAACAGATAAGTTTACAAGTCCATCCATCCATGAGTACACAAACATAAAATATGCAGTTCTGCTTCAGAAACAGATTATGCTTTTTCAATATTTATAAGTCATTGCAGAAAATACAAAAAGGAACATGGATCCGTCATTCTCTTTACAACTGCTTCACTGTTTATAAGCCATTTGCTACCTCCGCCACACTGACTCCAACTCAACTGATTCTTCTTGGTCATTCAGCTCAATTTTTGGTTTGCTTTGTCGGTCTTGTCGGTCTCACTAAGGTATTAGAATTTTTACGGAAAAGACCATTGATTTTGTTCAAACTTGTGAATTTCAACAAGTACTTGCATTCACTCCCTAGGATCATTATTGTATTGAGACTTACCCAAGGCATCTGAAGATTTAGCAGGCTGCATGGTAGATGCTGGCGGTACACTGGGAGGCGCAACAGGCGGAAACATATCTGAAATGAAAAAAATTAAACATTTTCTGATTTATTAATTTTTTATAATATTTTTTTCAAATCAGCATGATCATCATCAACATCATCATCTGAAGGTCAATGATCACTGTCCTCGAACCTTTGAAAGTCTGCACTTCATTATCTTGCTGTATTTTAATTTTTGTATAATTGTAAAATCAAATGGAGTGGAAAAGAAGATCTTCTTTTCTCAGCATCCATGTATATCTTTGTTGCTGTACTCACTGTTTTCTTGGTTTAGTCAATTAGCCGAATAAATCATCATCATCATCTATCGCCCATCCCTTCCTCCTTCCCATCATCAACAATGTTGTTATCATCATTATGATCATTTATCACCATCACCATTATCATGATCATGATCATCAACAATCAAAATCATAATCAATATTATCCATCATCCCTCCTTTTACTCATCATCATCATCGTCGTTGATGGGTCGTCATCTTTGACGATGACATGATCAGGAGGGATGAAGGATGATATTGATTGCTGTCGTCATCGTCATTATCATCATCATCATCATTCTCATTGTCAACATCATAATAAGTATGATATAATTTACCTGGAGGGAATCCTGGCGGCATCATTGGGGGCATCCCCATGTTGGGTGCGGTGGGCCATCCAGGGGGTGGCATGCCCATGGGAGGGGGCATAGGGGGCATTCCCGGAGGGGGCTGCCCATAGTTGGGTGGGGGCATGTTCATAGGGGGTCCTCCCCCTGGTCCTCCCTGGGGTGGCGGACCACCTGTTGGGGGAGGCCCCTGACCTGGCATAGGGAATGGTGGTGGGGGCATTCCTGGTCCCTGTAGTGAGAGACATAAATATTAATCAGAACAAAATGTTCCTAAGGATTTGTTTAAATGGTTCAAAATTCTTCAAAAGACAAAACCAATGTTGGACAACCCATTTTGAATTGGAACGTTTGAGATGTGGTACAATTCAATAAACCCTCAAACCATGTTTTGCACAAATTATTTGATTTTTAGATATTTTGACATTTTAAATACAAAACAATCGGAACCTTTACATTGACCTAAAACATTATCAAAATACCTCTTATTCTCTCATATATTGTTTTTCTCTGCATGTAGCTCTGCCAAATTTGTAAACAATGATTTTCAAGTAAATGTTTGTTCTTATCACAAGTGTAAATTTGGCTGTTTTACAAGTTCCATGCAACACTCCTTCATACCACAACAATGAAAGTGCAGTGAAGAATGATACTACGAAGAGTTATCCACAGGTAAAAGTTATGTGTATCAAGTAAAGTGCTAGACAAAGGAGTGCTAACATTTGTCAGGAATGGTAAACAATTATTTAAAAAAAATATGATACTACGAGGAGTTATCCACAGGTAAAAGTTAGGTGTATCAAGTAAAGTGCTAGATAAATGAGTGCTAGATAAATGAGTGCTAATACTTGTCAGGAATGGTAAACAATTAAAAAAAAAAAAAAAAGGAACAATGAGATTCAAGACTCTTACCCCAAACGGTGGCATCATCATGGGTCCCTGAGGGTTGTAAGGGGGATTCCCCCCACCAGGTGGCTGGTTTCCTGGTCCAGACTAAAAATAAAACAAAGGTCAAAAGGAAAGGTCAAAAGTGCTACATGATGCATTTCATGAATGAGCTTTTAGTCCAAGTGCATACCGACAGTAGGCCGGGGTGCCATCTCAGATCCTCATTAAATACAGCAAGTAATTCACATTGTGATGATCATTACGGTTGATAACTTCACGCACCCCAGCCTACTGTTGGTATGCACTTGGACTGTGCAGCGGATTGCCGTGAAACCTGTGAGAAAGTGTAAACTAATGTCTTTTTTTTAGGAAAAATACTCCAAAAAAGATTTAAAAATTGACAAGAAACACGTAAGAAAGATAACAACTTTTAAATCATGACCGTTATTTGAACAATTGTGGAAGATTTAGATGATTTTGGGTGAGATATAGTAAGGTATCTCCACACAGGAGTCACAGGTCCAAAGTGTGGTCACAGTTGTGAACAAGCCGCCAAACTTTCTATCATAGACAGCAGAGGCGCTCAGCCAATATGGGGGACTGTCTTCCATTTGGGCTACCAATTTCCTGTATTAACATTTGCTGCAAATGGATTACCTTACCTTGGTTCAAAATAAAAATATGATGAGCATATGCGCAGACTCCTCATGAAAAAAAAAAGAAGTCTACTTTTGTTTTCATGACATAAGTCTTTGTTATGAAAAATATGATCACACACACACACCCATCAGGTTAAGTCTTACTCTTAGTCTAAGAGTGGCAAAATTTAGGTAGGGAAGATTTTGTCTTGTTAAGTGTTTTTTTCCTTTCGATCTTTTGTTAACTGAATCTCATATAAAGCAATATTGGAGACACTCTTTCGATTCAAACTCAGACTCTTTTGCTGGTCCGTAAATAACGATCGTCCGCATAAACAAGGATATCCTTGTAAACGCGGACAAAATGCGTCCTAAAGAAACTAGGGCCGCGTTCATGCTTGATTTTGACGGCCAGAATCAGGCATCTGTTACGTGTTTAGTTTAAAACACGCTTGCGTTCATGCTCACTTTTGTAGAATCACCGAAAAACGGCGATCACGAACGCCGATCGTAAACTCACAAAAAGATGCGTTTACAATTGTAAACGCGTTTAAATGGGGTCAACGCACTGACCTCTAGTGGGTCTACGTAGCATGCACAGTGAAGGTCACACAATGCCACACAAGGAGAATTGCCTGGATGAGCCAGAGAAGTAAGCATGAACAGCTACACCGTGGAACTGCGATCACGATGAGCGTTTACGATGAGCGTTTCAGATCGCTCATTCTACCTTCAAAATCAAGCATGAACGCGCCCTAGGATCATCCGCAAAAATGCTTGTTCGTCGGCGCTCTGCGGCATTCGGGTTCCCGATCTGCGCGCTGGCAATGGGAAAACTGCTTCCGCGTAATAAAATTGGGCCTGTCACCGTCTACTTTTATGGGTTGTCTGTCTTCCTGAGGATTTATTGCTCATATTAATGTGAAAGTCTCTGTACAAAGTCAAAGTGAAGTCATCGTCAAGGGCAGATCGGATATCACAATTGTCAGCGAAAATGCGGACGATCCATATTTTTGCAGACGCGTCTGTCCACATTTACGAAGACGATGGTTGTTTAACTTAAGCGGACGATCCTCATTCTTGGACCAGCGCCCCTACTGCAAATTATCATTGAAATTGTAGGGATGTTACAAAATTTTGAGATTTTGTATACTTTACCTGTGATATACCTTAGCAGATAAAGCATCAGAAGACCTTTCATTTGATACCTAATTCACTTCCTTACCTTCAGTATTAAGGAAGTTACGGTCATTTTTTACATGGAAAATTAAGCTGTCGCTCCCCATTCACTTACTATTGACTTAAGAAAAAAGCTGTGATCGAGGAACAACCAAATACAAGTCATTCAACAGGGTTCGTACACTTACACATTTTTAAAATTCCATGACTTTCCATGACTTTCCAGAGCAGGATAATGTAAATTTCCATGACCATTTTCAATGATGAACATGTCTTAATTTAAAGCGTACAACTATATATCATCGCAATACTAGGAAGCAAATCACAAAACTATATAAGGCGCACCCTTATTTCGAAGATTCTCCCCCCCCCCCCCTCCCTCCCGAAAAAAAAGAAAAAAAAAATCTGAAAAAATATCTGGCTTTCTTTTTTTTTGTCATCTATAGTTTAAAAACGACATGTTACTAGACCAAGGTCTAACTTAGTTCACAAGCACTTCAACTGTGCCTCGTATAATGAGAGTGAAAGTATTTTTTGAACACTGAAATAAGACGTGATCTGATCTGGTTAACAAAAAGCCACCAAAAACAAAGCCAACATTGGTCTTTTTGTAAACATCAGATCGGCTCTTATTTCAGTGTTCGAAAATACTTTCATTTTATTAAGAGGCACAGTTGAAGTGCTTCTGAACTAAGTTAGACCCAGTAACAATGTTGTTTTTAAAACTAAAGATGACAGAATTTTTTCCTCCGAGTCCAAACAGAAATGTGGACAGGCTAGTTTTTGCGTGGTGATTCGTTATCCCCTGTGTAAGTGAGCTGCATCATACAGGTGAGTGAGCTGAAGACACGGGAGAGCTTCGGCCGGCAAAGTGCCTTGTGACAGGGCATAATTTATCGAGACTGAACAAAAAACCTCTAAAAAAAAAACTCTCTTCCTTTCAAATTAGGAACGTAGTTTAACTTCAAATAGTAGATCCTATTCTTTATTTGCATTATGTAATTAATGTTGAGACACAGAAATTTTTGAAAACCACTAAAAAGTAGCATTTGAGGACTCAAATATCCTGTACCTGACTATATAAGGCGCACCCCCGACTTTCGATATTTTGCTGACGGAAAAAAGTGTGCCTTTATTGCGGACCTTGGGGAAAGCAGCAACCACGAGGCTAGGCTAGCTAACTGGCTGTATGCTCGCGCTCGCACAATGGACGCCAAATGTGGAATCAAGTTACAACAGGTTTTGTCACCTCCCTGGTTACAATAAGTCCCAGGTCAACATGCTTAGTTTAGACCACTCCCTAAGACGAAACCAGCCGGGTTTTATATACTGGGCTAGGCATTCACCACTTCTCAAAATACAGAAGTCACTCCCTGTCAGAGCATCCATCCCACATGCTTTACTATTATTGGTCCGTTTGTCTGTCAATTAAAAACAAGCGTGGAATGCAGCGCCCATGCTATACATGAACCCAAGATTTGCATACATTTTGTTATGTGCTGGTTGCCTGGTAACCGATAACAAACAAAGGCACCCTGTTCAGAGAAACCACATGTAATATTACACCACGCTGGGCGGCAACTGTCTGGCACGCATGCACTAATCCTTGCCGTTTGTAAACACAATAGTTAAAAATACTGCTTGGCTTTTGATAGGGAATATGAATATCTTTGCCTTTTAAAAAATAATTCTACGGCACGACATGCTTTGGGGGAACTGAGAATGAGTGAAAGTCGATAGTGAAAGAGATAAAGAGATGTGAATGAATGTTGGGGTGGGATCGAGAAACAAAATGAAAGAAACTTGAGAAAGAAAAGAAAACATGCGAAAACTACTTTTCAAAGGTAAATAATTTTTGTATTATTTTAAAGAAAGAGATCAAAATTAATAAAGGCAAGATTTGAGGGGGGCAATACGTTTTAAAAATAGTCGAAAGATGATTAAATAGAGAAAAAAGAGAGAGAAGAGAGAGATCAGACTCGATTAAATGTGCCAATCGCTCGAGAATGGGAGACAGAGAGCGAGAGACAGTGAACTGGGAGCAAGGAGAATAAAGCAAACTTTCACATGCACACTCTCGATCTCACAGCACCACGCCTACACACAGGTCAACAAACTTCATAATTTGTGATTCTGCAATACTGTGCCAGCGGTCACTGACAAGTTTAATTTATGCTGGCTTCACTCCCCGCCCACTCACAAGGAAAGTTTTTGATTGGTCTGATCAGTCACATCACTTGCTTACTGTAAGGAGAAACACACACACACAAACAAATGCACACTCTCGATCTCACAGCTCAGCACAAAAGGTGAATTTGCCTACACACAGGTCAACAAACTTCATAATTTATGATTCTTCAGTACTGTGCTAGTGGTCACTGACAAGTTTAATTTATGCTGGCTTCACTCTCCGCCCACTCACAAGGTAGTTTCTGATTGGTGTGATCAGTCACATACACACAAATACTGTACACACACACTCTCACAGAGCTCAGTACATTGCATGAGTTTGCCTATACACAGGTCAACAAACAGTCATGCACACACAAATTTCTCAATAAGAACATTAGCATCGTACTACACTGCATTGTGATGGGCTAGCTATTATGTGAACCACAAATTTTACAAAATGTGTTTTTCCTTTGTTCACAAGACAAATTAAATGCCATTTTAACAAACATCTTGAAGAAAAAAAGATTTTCCCTGACTTTCCAGAAGAAATGGACGAATTCCCTGACTTTCCCTGACTTTTTGCTTCTGGAAAAAACATTTTTAAATTCCCTGACTTTCCAGAAATTCCCTGACCCTACGAACCCTGTTCAACAATGTGAAACTCTGTATCTTTCTTGAACCTCATCAGAACTCAGTGAAATTTTCACTACTTATAGATTTAAGCATTTGGAAAAAGAAAAGAACTTTTCATCTTGACTTGACTCAATTAATTGGTTAATTAATTAGCAAAGTCATTGATTGGTACACAATGTTTATCTTGATCTTACCTCTATGAAACTGTGTTGATCATTAGATGATGATGATACACTTTGTTATTATTATTATTGGAAACAGATTATCTACTCTCTTCTTTTTTCATTGAACAGGACTGAGAGAACATGTAAGAACTTTAGCAAAGCACAAGATCCATGTGCAGCAGATCAGCAGAAGACACCCCATCCCCCTCCCCCCCCCCCCCCCATAAAAAAAAAAAAAAAAAAAAAATTGGAAAAAAAAAAATCAATAATTATTATGCTGGGCTTAACATTAACGACCTCCTCCCCCTCCCCCCCCCCCCCGATTTGTTATTATTTTTTAAATCAATAATTATATGCTCGGCTTAACATTAACGACCCCCCCCCCCTCCCCCCCCCCCAAAAAAAAAAAATAAAAAAATAAAATAAATAAATAAATAAATCAATCAATAATTAAATACTGGGCTTAACAACACCCCCCCTCCACACCTAGGATCCATGCAGGTATTTCAATGTTTATATTTGTTTATAATTTTTAATATTTGCAAAAAACGATAAAAACAAGGTCAATCTGACCGAGCATACGTTCCATAACAATAAAACAAAGATCTGTCTGGAGAAAGTCACTCGATTTTCACAACTTTTCATTCCTGTTATGTTTATAAAATCCACATTCATTGTCTTAATCCTGGCCAAAATGAATGGTTTCTTTTCATATTATGTACGAATGATGTATAAATTATCGATATTTTACATGATTTCATACTCATAATCAGTATTTTCATATAAAAACTGGGGTAGAAAACGGTATTTTCTTCGCATCGTTTGCATCAATCGCACGATCACCACACACAACAAGTCACGTACACACGCATGCGCTGTAGCACCCTCATAGCGCTGTGCACTCTCACTCGGTGACTGCCGTTCGAAGTTGCAAAACATGACATGACATCCATCAATTCCGGGCCTAAAAATACACATTTCGAGTCGTAGGATTTCGATAAAATTTCACAAGAGCACAGATAAATAGGTAAGCTATCGGTCTGCTTACTTTTTTTGAAGTCCTAACGACTCGATCCTTAAGTAAAAGACGGTGGAAGTTAACTCTCATTTTGTTTGCTCTCTGGTGATCGTTGTGATGAAAAATCTCCATATGAAGTGGATACCAAATTAAAGAGGAAAGTTTAACGAATATGATAAAACTAGACCTAGTATCCGAAATATCAAACCCCTATAACAGCTACGAAAATGGTGTTTTAAGGGGAGTCCCCCACACCGTTCGCATTTGGGCGCGCACGCAAGAAGTCAGATTTTGATCACCGCTCAGCGCCGGGATTGTAACGTACCTAGAAATTGGATGTGCCTGTGCAGATTGCAGTTTGCAGAGACTGAGAGAGCGCAGTTTAGAATAGAGTAAATAGAATCCGGGCTAACTCGGCTCAAAGACATTTCGGCCCAGCTGCAAAAACGGTCAGTTTTTGTTATTTTACCCTAACCTTAAATCTAACCTTAAACCTAACCTGCTAAACCTGCTGGGCCGAGTTGTCTTTGAGGAAGTTTGAGCAGAGTTGGTTAGCCCGACTCCAGTAAATATATCACACAAAATTAACACAAAAATGACAAATCACACAAATAGTCTATTTGACTTTCTTATAATATTGGAGAGCTAACTTATACATCTAACAGTATCAATTCAGAAAAAAAATAGGTCTAAGTTACAGGCGTTAGATTCAACAAGAACTTGGAGGGTGCAGCCTGCGCCTGGTGCTGTGCGCTCGCTGCAGAAATCATCAGCGGGATCTCCAGACGAGACCTGCACTTTACGCCTGCACCACCGGGGGCGCTGCTTGCTATCGTCTGCCTTCCCAGGCATCGGCTTACGTTACGTGCAAACGTCCGAAATACGAACTCACCATCATTATGATTCAAATGAACATAAAAAGCAAATCTAATCATAACTTACGTTTGAATATCTTCTCTGTATATAGAAATCACACAAAATACACTTATAGTAAGCTCAATATAATGAACAATTCAACTTTATACTGACCATTTCCAGCCGCTCATTCACACAAAACACGCGTAAAATGTTTAAACCAAAATTATTTACAAACAAAATTAATTATGTCTTACATCTTTGTTAAATTCAACATTTTGAAAAATTAAAATATGTTGACTAACTTGCAAATATTTTGTAAAGAATAAAAATGATCGAAATATTTCAAAAGTATATATTTTTTGCTTTCATTTAATGAATAATATCGAACAGCCTGGCAATTTGACAAAATGTCTGCGACCGTACGCACTTCTTCTAGAATTCAAGCACGAAAAAGCAGGGTAGTTTCTACAGATAAAGAACCAGTTGCGGAAGGAAGGAAGAGGAAAAATGTAAATTTATCATAACTATTATATTAATCATTATCCTTCATGTTATACCGTGAAAACCATTATAAATACATAGACTAATCAAAATATTCTCATAGTCCGATGTGTGTGTATTTGTGTGCTTCTGGTTTTTTTTACAGCTACAACAGAGATCAGAGACTGGTAATTTTTGTATGTGCAACTGCAAGGTTATTTCAAAATAACCTTTTTCCTCGGTAGATCTCTCTTTTTCAAGTTCCTCAAAGTGCCCCTTTGTGCATAGGACAAGTGCCCCTTTTCTTTTATAATAACTGTCCCTTTCCTCTCTTTTCTGGTGTTCAGCCTTCAGTTCAGGTGTGGAAATTCCCCTTTTCACCTTTGAAGTTTTTGCCCTATTTTTAGAAATTTTACTTTGACCCGTGCTTTTCCTTTAATAAGTGCACTTTTCCTTTAAAAAGTACACTTTTCCTTTGTAAAAAATCTCCCTTTCCTTTCTCTCAAATGCCACTGTTCACCTCTGATAAGTGCCCCTCTTTCCTTTCTAATAACTAATAAGTGCCCTAGATCAGATCTAGACCCTCTTCCTTTTTATATTATGAATATGAGCCCCTCCCCCTTTAAACAGGTTTTAATACACAGCCGGCAGCTGGGATAGTAATGCAGCTATGTGTGGGTGAGAGGCACACATAGCTGCATTACTATCTAATATATTATTGTAAGTAGAAGTAGCAGTAGTTGTATCAGTATTTTTTATCAGTATCATTATTATTTCTCTCTCCTGTTTCAGTCAAAAGATGGCGAAACTCCTGCTGTTCCACCGACGACCCCTGCAAAGAAACCTGCAGTCACCCAGAATGTCACACTCAAAAGTCCAAGTCCATCCCACTCTTCAGCAGAGCCTTCTACACCAACTACAGCTTCAGGCAAACCAGCAAACATAGTTGCCTCCTCCAGTCCTGCTGCCACAACATCAGCCAATGCTACCATGGCAACAAGGTCGTCACAGAGAGGGGCATCGTCGTCAGTGCCCAAGGAGGATGTGCCTTCCAAGCCGATCGTATCCACACAGCCGGTTGTTGCATCTGCTCCACCTGAAAATTCTCCTGCTACTACTAATACTGGAGGACAGATCAAGTCTGAACCAGCGTCTCAGGCCAGTGTTGGTTCTGCTGCTCAACCAGCAGTTCAACCTGCAGCTCAAGTCTTGCCTCCAACTCATATCTTCAAGAATCCCAATTTTACAGTATGTTTACTCTTCTGAAGCTCAGTACGCCTTCCAAAGATTGTATCATAATAGTAGTGTGATCATTTGCACAATTTCACATCTACTATTCTCCGATTTTGTGAATTAAGTATACATTGTAGCTTTGTAGATATGAATTTATTTCAACACATGTGTTCACTTATCAGCAAATGATCTTTTACTTAAATTAAAGATTCTTTACGTATCTGTTTAGGGTGCAAATTAGGCTTAAAATTGGGTTCATTGCAGAATTGTGTTTCTGCTATTTTTGTCGACAAACATAAAAAGTAAACCAAGCAAAATTTGTATCTGATGTTGTTATAATATTTGAAGTGAGTGAAAACAAGCAATATTGCTTTTTGATATTTTGTTTTGTGTTGTGTGTTTTCATTTGGTCCGTGTGTGCTAGTCATGCACTTCCATTTCCAATGCCAAGTTTACGTATTATTTTCCTTACTTTTTTTTAGATAACTGAAAGCAATCGTGTCTTTGATTTGAAAATCGCTTTCTCCATTCCTTATTCTTATCTTAAAGCTTTCAGGTAGAGGGGGTGCATCAGCCGGGAAGAAGACGAGGGCCTGGAAGACGTTGAAACAGATCATTACATCTGAAAGGGTTCAACTCCATAGGCCAGTAGGCTCAACATGTGAGTGTCAAAGATGAGGGCCCTCTTTAATTAAAGTTTTTGTCTCCAACTCAGGCAGCATTTAATGGATCTCTTCTGAACACCTTTAGAGATGATGAAAACTTTATTCTCTGTAATACTAATACGCAGTACATGGCAAGTTAAAGGGCAATCAAACCCTTGTTTAAAATTTTATTTGAATGAAAGATGAAAAATAAGAAGAACAGAATGGCAAAAGTTTGAATTAAATCGGACCAATAATAATAAAGTTATGAATGTTTGAAATATTAGATCACTACAGCTATAAGCAAATCTTAAATTGGCAATATTGTCAGTGGAATGGCAGACATTCAGCATTCAATTGACTGATTCAATGAAGGTTTACTGGTTTTGGAAATGACAACATTATCTTCTATTGTGTCAGATATTAAATGTTGTATTTATTCAGTTTTTTGACTATTTCAGATAGCAGTATTGATGCACCTCCTTCAAGAAAACCACCAAAGAAATACTCAGATATTTCAGGTTTGCCAGTAAGTATAGTTTCACCTTTCTTCAGTTCCTATCATTCCTAAGACTATCAATACATCATAACATCACAAAAACATGGCAAATTTTGACAAGTTTCCCACAGATTTTGGACTTTGCTAAGATTCCTGAATATTAATACCTTTAAAAAAAAAAAATCAAATTTCTATCTGTGTATAAACCT
The DNA here is from genome assembly GCA_035222895.1 of Strongylocentrotus droebachiensis. Lineage (NCBI taxonomy): Eukaryota > Metazoa > Echinodermata > Echinoidea > Camarodonta > Strongylocentrotidae > Strongylocentrotus > Strongylocentrotus droebachiensis. The sequence goes on along the minus strand of JAVYIG010002525.1, from coordinate 48,210 downwards.
CCTACATTAACAAAACAGCCAACGATCAGAAAATGTATTTCCTTGTTAATTCTTTCAAGAAATTGACTTGTATCTCTATTCTACTTTCTATTTTTCTTCTGCAGGCAAAGTATACAGATCCTCTTACCAAGCTAAGATACTCAACCACCGAGGAGTTTGCTCAATTGCGAATGTTTCCACAAGATATTGTGAATGGACTGTTGGCATTGAGGAGAGCAAATTTGGATGTTCAGTGAAATGAAATTATGGCAGAAAAGGAGAAGAAGAAGAGAGAGAAAGAGAGAGAGAGAGAGAGAGAGGAGGATGGAGAAGGGGAGGGAGAGAGAGAGAGAGAGAGAGAGAGAGAGGGAGGGGGGGGGGGGGGGGAGGGGGAGAGAGAGAGAGAGAGGGAGGGGGGGGGGGGGGAGAGAAGACAACTTGAAAAGAAGATAACGTGACCCGTGGGGAGAGCTAATTTAGATGTTCAGTGAGAATAAGAATGGCAGAAAGGGGGAGCAACATAAAGTATGATATGATCCCCTCTCACACTCTCCATTCTCTAAATTCTTGCACAACGTGCACCATCTCTACTCCCTGGGGAGTATTCCTATCACATGGTCACTGTGAGGGCATATGGCAATTACGAACGCAAAGGCTTCAGTCATCCAACCAGGTCTCCGTTTATTTCCTGGGTATGGAGTGGCAAATGTTTATCTATGCCTTGCTAACGGATATTAGTGCCATGTCGGGGATTGAACCCAAGATCTTTGCATTTCAAGTTGAGGGCTTAAACTACTTGACTACGACACCTCTAAATATGATCATGAGCACAGAGCTAAACTATTTTGATATACCCTTTGCTGATGAATTCTCTTAAGATTAAAGAATGTTTATTTTTTTAATCATAGAAAATTGGACAAACATGTACCAGTCGATTATGTGGGATTTATCATATGAAAATGGAAAAGCAAAAGCAAGATGACATAAATTAGAACCTGAATGTAAAAAAGATACAAAATTGTAAAAGTTGTGTCGTATGCCATGCTTATTTCAAAGATATTGATGTCTGGGGAAAATAACAGTTTTTATTTTGTACTACCTTTTAGCATTAAACAAAATGTATGAGGTATGAAAGCAAGATTATTAGAAGTGTTTTAAGAGTTGTCCACTTTTATTTCCTTGTTTTCTGATTTTACAATGTATTTATATGCTAGATGTACTCGGAGAAAGAATGACAGAAGTCGTCTACAGTTTTGAGACATGCATTATATGTACAGTGTATTATATATCGATTTTACTCAAACAATATTGAGTAAACACCTGCTCACTTGATTTAATTGGACATCAAAATTCCATAATCCATTGTGCCATAATATATGGCCCTTCCTCCGAGCATGGACCTAAAAAGAGAGAGAGAGAGAGACAGTGTGTGTGTGAGAGAGAGAGAGGAAGGGAGGGAGAGAGAGAGAGAGAAGATGCTCTGAGTAACAGGTGCATTGCAGTCAACTCGTACAGGTTCATTAATTTATGCACACGTCCTCCTGATTCTAGAGACTATGTGATGTCTGTAGTGTTACAAGATATCTTTAAGAGCCTCCATGCCTAATACATTCATAAGCATTTGATTAAAACAAAACACAGGGAAGATGCTTGGAAGTTATGAAGTTGCTTCATCTCATTAGTTAAATCTTATGTTTTTGTAATATTGTATATATTGTATGATATTTGTTCTCATGAACTATGAATTGTAAATATGCAATAAAATGTATACAACGTGATTAAGAACTGGTTGGATTTTTTTTCTTATTTTCTAGCCAATTTGTAATTTGGAAATGATAAGAGATTAATTTTTGTTCAGTTTAATATTGTAGAAGTGGAAATAAGATGAAAAGAAAGAAGACAATGGTGAAAAGTGTTGTATAATTGTAGGACTATAAAGCATGCTCTTTGATTGGGAGGATAGAAGGAGGCAGGAAGGGAGAGAAATAAAAAAAAAGAGAGAGAGAGAGAGGTGCGGATGTTGAGAGGGGGAGAAGAAAGCCAGAGGTATACTAAAACTAAAGGAGATGTGAAACAGAAATCTATATTGGGTTTATAGAGCAAAACTAAAGAGACTGAGAGAGAACAAATATCGGGTATATGTTAATCAGAAGGGTTGTTGCAAGAGATCCCTGATAGAATGGGCAAATTAATTATATTTAAAAAGGGTGAGGGGGGGGGGGGGGGGGGGAGGGGCGGTGATGCATACATTTCGCGATCGCTCAGCGCGCGCTAGTACTTAGAGGTCAGTGACCTGCACAGATTGCGGGAAGTTTGAACTAATTGACGACTGACGAGGAAGTAGTCATTGCAACTGGAAATGTTTGCGATTTTACTTGTTCTTGCATAGACAAATCATCACATATCAACTTAAAATGAGTAAAGGAAAGGATGCACAAGGTGAGATATTTCTTCAGTTCTTTTTAAACGACAGAATACCGCATGTATTCTTTGGAATAATTTACAACTGTAGTCCCACCTGCATAAATTAATGTGGGGATCTGATGCATGATGTAAACCCGAACTTCCGAAGTAACAATTTCCATGGGAATTTATCTTGGCCATCTGTTTTTGTTTTTGTTTGTGAAGCAACCGGTGATGAAGATGATGATGGTGATGATGATGTCTGAGGATGATGATGATAAGTCGAGGAAGAAAGATCGAAGAAGAAGTAGAAAAAGAAGAAGAAGAAGAAGAACTAAAGTAAAGTCAAGGAGGAGGAGGGGATGATGATGATGATGATGAAAAAGGAGAAGAATTAGAAGAGGAGGAAGGTGAAGTGGACACAGAAGGTAAAGAAGAAGAAAAAGATGAAAGAGGGAGGAGCTAGAAGAAACAGATGATGGATTTTTTAGAAATAAATTAAGGAGAAAAAAAAATGCTCTGTAAGAAGTTAAAGTAATAAAGGGCAAGTCCACTCCAAACATAACTTACTTTCAATGGAAGCAGAAAAATCAGACAAACCAACCAACCAAAAAAAGGTTTAAGCAAAATCTGATTACAAATTAAAAAGTTATAAGTTTTTGATGACATGAACAACTTTGAAAATCGAAGACAAATTGGAAACTCACTAATGAGTCTGTGACGTCATTGCCTCACTATCCACTAATTATTTTCTTTATATAGCTAATATAAATTTCCTATTTTCCCCCTAAGAATCTTATTTCTTCACACCAGCATCCAAGTTGGATTGATAGTAATATTTTTGTGTGTGGATGCATTAAATATAAAGTAATTTGTTTCAGTTAAATCACGAAAAAACTATTTTTTTTAGTGCCCACTGTCACCTCTGTAAATAGTGAGGACATGACGTCACAAACTAATAACCAAATTGGTAATTTGTGTAGTGATTTCTATTTTCCATGGTTTTACATACTTTTTCAAAAATTCATAACTTTCTTTTTAGTTATCTTTTTTAATTGGTTTGTCTGATTTTACTGCTTCTATTAATATATATGTAAGTTATTTTTGGAGTGGACTTGCCCTTTAAGAAGTGACTCTGACACTGACTAGAAGAAATACATGTACACACATGTATTGTTCTTTGTTATAACTTGTTATGATGTATGACTATGATAACAATAAACAAACTTTAATAACCCACAAAATTTGTATTTTTGTGAAATATTGTGTTAAAACTAACCTGATCAAAACATGATTACTTTTAGATTGAATAATGACAATCCTGTTCTCCAATTCAATATACTTGTAGCTGCCAACGCAGTCTTGGACTACCTGAATCGCCTGAACAGACCATACAGTGCCAATGATATTTTCATGAACCTCCACAAGGAGTTTGGCAAAACTGTGAGTAGAAAACAATCTCATGTAAATAACTTCAGATGTACACGTTGGAGGGTGGAGTTATTTTTGTTTTTCATTTGTTTGTTTTTTGAGGAATAATAACCTGTTCATTCATTGGATAAGCAGGTGTATTCGATTTTGAAAATATATGAATTTATAAAGAAGGACATTTTTTAAGGATAACAAAGAATCTATCTTTTCAAGTTTTAATTTAGATAGTGAATGTTAAAGAGTAAAGAATATCAACATCAATGTTGTACATAGTACATGTAGATCTACATTGTACACTAATTACGGTGTATGTACAGCACAGGTAGATTGTTATAAATGTGTCCTCAAATTGTATATGTTTGAAATACTTGCATTCTAGAATATTTCACTTTCATCATGTTATTCTGTTCTTTTATTGCAAATCTTTTTCCTTTAGTTTTTACAATGCTACATTTTGAGCAAATTGATTACCATATTTGGAATTCCATGTGTATCATATTGACCGAGCTCTATTGCAAGTCATCTAGTCTACTGCTTTTACATCAGTTTTCATCTCATCTGGAAGCTTTGTTGTAGCCTTATTATATCAATGCTGAACAGATTAATATGTAATTGCTGCCCTCATTGCTGTGAAGTACAACAGGTTGAAAAGCATTGCTGAATTTACCTAATTTGGAATTATTAGATTATTCTGCAGAATATAATTCCAAAAATATTGCTCTAGAACACATGCATTGCCTTTTCCTTTTGTTTTGGTTGTTGTTTATGTTTGTTCAGAAACCATAGTGTTTAGTATTAAAGTTGTTAATTGGGGGAATTTCTTTTATCAACTTTTATGAATCATCTCTTTTTGGGTACTTACGTGTACAAACTTTCTTGATAACGCGAATGACAATTTTCAAACAAACGTGAAAAAAAGGTAAAAGTATGTTTTTTTCGCGTGTTTTTCCCTAGAATTGCCATTCTTGAAGGCCCCCTCGACCTACATGTACAGTACATAGTTTTTTTTTTTTAGCTCTCCCTTACAGACAAATCAGATATTTTAAACACAATTCTAAACAAACAAATCCCCAAAACCATTTAGATTCCATTTAGACTACAGAGAAAACAAAATTTGTGTTTTATAGGTAGGTACAAAAGTACAAAAAAGGGCTAATTTGTAGAGGAAATTCCCCCAATTTGTAAATGAGGGCAGGAGGTACCAGCCACATGTTAGTTGTAAATTTCAAAGCATTCCCTTAATTTCCATGAACTAAATATTTTTGCCCTCAGAATTCAATTCAATCAAATTACACTGATTTGAAACATCCTGCCCCTGCCCCATTGATACAAAAATAGTCAAATAATTGATTGTTTATAAATATCTGTCATTTACCCCGATTTATAACACAAAGTGCAAACCTAAAGCCTCGGTCACAAATGCCATTAGGAACTGCTACGAACACGGTACGAACGATTTCCAGACAATGGAAATTCGAGAAGACGATGGAAAAACAGAGATTTGTATGAACCGTTGTGACCGTAGCTTAAAATACAGGTATATTATTAGTAGGAATTTTCTTCAAGAAGGTTTTGGATTTTGTTGGGGTTATTTAATAACAACATGCCTGTTTCTGTTTCAGAGATCTTTTTGTAGCTACCGCCTACTTTTGATTGTTGATTTTTTTTTGTTTTTGCAAGTATTTCTTTGCCGTAAGCAGTTACAGGAGAAATTTATGCAATTGGATAATTTGATTTTTTTTTCATAATTATGTTCTCAAAAATTCAAATAAACCCAGCTCTACTTATCATAGTCTTAGTTTTGATCAGGTTAAAGATATGATGAGGCATCAGGATACAAGCATTGCAGTTCTACCTTTGTAAAATACAATAACACTGCAGTGACAACACTTGTACTGCTCTCTCATACACCTACTCATCATTGTAGTTGCATTTATGACATACAGGGTAAGAAAGGGGGATCAATTTGTATGAGCTCATCTAGTCAGATCAATATGCTATATATCGAAGAGATTTTCTCTTGAAATTTCATTCATGAAACTATCTCCTGTCACTCAATTACAGGATGAAAGAAAAGGTGGTTATATTTTATTTGAGGCCCCTTCACTTCTATTTTCTATTCTTGAAGGGAAGTGCATGTCCTTTATAATTCATTTGCGCTTCCGAAAATAAACAACACAGTAGCTCTTAATCATCCTCATTATCTTGGTATTGTTTCACGTACAAATGACGTCATTGAGGTGATCAAGGTCATATACCGGTATTATCCCTAATCCGATGGGATGAAAGTGCCAGTTTTGACAGTTTTTCCTGACATTTCTATCTCTTTCTCATGTCACTCAATTACTGGAAGACAAATGATGGTCAAGTTTGAGGCGTCATCAATTCTTTTGTTCTACAAATTTTTGTGACCTTCATGTTCAACGAGGGAAGGGCATGTCCAGCGTTATTTGTAGTTCCGCTTCTGAAAAACAAACAAACAAAACACAACAGCTCTCGATCATCTTCTTTGTATAATATTGTATAGTATACTTACAAAATACAAATGACCTTGTGTGTTTTGGGTTTTTACAGACGTGTATCAATCAGATATGATTATTTACGTCTGGGGACTGTTTAAGCGTCACCATCCAAAAGAAGTGACTCAGTTTCGAACCTGCATCCTCGGCTGAATGATACTGCTTTCTAACTGGCTTCTATCGGAGTCACACCGATGAAAATACTGATTGAATTTTCCTTATGTAAACAAAGGTGAAACCGCAGTTTTCCCCCTGTTGCTTTCTAACTGCCGGTGAAATTCACTCGCTGTTGCGAGCCCTTGCCGGAAGTGAAGAATTATTGCGTAATTATTAAGCCCGCGCTCCATCTAGCTAGCATGCAGCATGTTCAACCATAAGTCAACAAACACAGCTGGTTACGATAAAGCGCGCGTATACTGCGACCTTGACCATTTTCATCGGCTATTTAATCGCCTTTTTCTCCTCTGTTGCTTTCTAACTGGCCGTTTCATCGGATGCGTCCGGATGCATCCGATGAAAATCAGTGCAGTTAGAAAAGGGTATCAGTTTGAAACTTCCATTGTTAGCTGGATTACAGTTAAATGACCTTAATAGTGTGATCAATTATTAAAGCACAAGTTCATTTATCGTCCTTGAATCAGGTTGAACGAGGATGCTTTACTTAACAGCTTTTTGTTCTGAATTTCTCATCTTTATTCTCTCAAAAAAAAATTACTGGAAGACAAAGGATGGGTACGTTTGAGGTCCTGTCACTATTTCTTTGTTGTCACCTGAAAAGAAAAGTGCATGTTCTGCGTTATTTAGTTGAGCTTTTAAAAAACACAATAACATAACAAAACAGCTCTGAATCATCCTCATCATTGTATTGTCATATACATGATGTAGTTACGGAGGATGTCACCAAGAATGACGAGTGAATGAGGTCATCTGTCATGCTTAATCCAATGGGATACGAGGATACTATATTCATCAGATTTCTCTGAAATTGCTGAACTTTCTCCTGTCACTCAGTTTCTGAAGAAAAACAAGAAAGGATGGCTTTGTTTTAGCCTTGGGTTCTGTCCTTCTTTTCTTAGACTGCTCTTGATCTTCAGCTTTGAGGGGGAAGTGCATTGTCTCTTGTAATTCAGTTCCACTTTGAAAAATTACGACACCTTTTGATTATGCTCATCACCGTTGTATCGTCACCGTTACCAACGACGTCATTGATGGGATCTATGTCTATGAAGTCATGTATCATCCTTGATCCTAAGGGTGGAGATACTATATTTAGCCCGTTGACTACTAAATTGTTTAATTCACATAGGAAGATATGATCTCCCTGTTTCACATGAGCTTAAACTGCTTAATACAGGTACCAATGGGTTAACATGGGTTTAAAAAACAATTACTTCCAAACTTTCTTCTGTCGTGCAATTATGGGACAACAAAGTTCACATTTTGGGTCTTGTTAAGTCTCTTGTTCTATGATTTTTTTTTCTCCCTTTTTAACAGGGGAAGATCATATTCAGATCCACTGACTTCCGAAAAATACAATAATACTACAACACTAGTAGTACACGGTCATCTTAACTTGTACTCGTCTATCATCATTGTATTCTTTTAGTGATATAAACTGAATTTCCATTTCTTTCCTGACATTTTTCACTCCTTCTGCTGGCCATTAGTTTACTTGAGAGTTGAGAACGAGGGATGGTTGCGTTAGAGGTCATGTCTGAGTTTTTGTTCTAGACCTCCATTTTTTGAGAAGGGAAGACACATTTCATTCATAATTCAGTTCTGCCTCTGATATTGTTTGCTGTATACATGTATAGAGGGCGCAAGTAGCTATAAGTAGTGCAGAGGGGCTTTAAGTTATGATTATTAATTAATTTTTAAATTTCAGAAGGGACTTAGTTTCCTTATTTTTAGAATTTTGTGTTATTTAACCTTTTCAAAAATCTTGACAGGAGTCACAGGACCTGTTCGTGATATCGTGCAGAAGTCACAGATTTCCTTGCCTTCCAGGTTGACGTATTTAGAATCTTGATTTCTTCCTATATGCCCCAGAGTCATTATCCTTCTGCTGTTATTTTATAATCCCAAGTTTACGGGACCTTGCGAATCTCCTGTAATTGAAGTACTTCCCCCGTTAAGACAGCCGACACTCTGAGCAAACTGTTTTGCCGGGAGGGGTGAAGTCTAAATTTGTTGCGCAATTGATGATTGAGGCCATCCTCCTTCTCCCAATATACCTTGTAATAGGTCAGGAGTCGGATTCAGTGAAACCTGTCTATAAAGACCACTCAAGGGAAACATGAAAAGGGGTCCTTATAGGCAGGTGGTTTTTATGTACAGGTTCCTTTAGTACAAGTTCCAATGAGAAACCATATATATTCAAGGGGAAAAAAAATGTGGTCTTTATAAACGGGTGGTCGCTAAAGCAGGTTGGATATCATGCTTATTATTTTTCAAATGAATGCCTTAATAATAATGTATTCATAATTCATATCTTGTCTTAGGAAATTGTTAAAAGCCAAGAGGTGTTTAGGGGACGTCTTACGTTAGAAATGGAGAAAGAAAAAGTAAAATAGAACTTTTATAGTTTCTGTTTAGGTATTGAGGCCAAAATAATTAACCCTTTACACATGCACCGATGTGTTTGATATCATAATTAATACAATATCCCCCTCACAAATACATATTGCAGACAACAATGCAGACATTAGAAAGTGGCTGAATATTAGCTTTGCAATTGCACAATCAATGCCGGGTGCTGGAATGGAAAAACATGCTTCCGAGTTTCCAAAACAATCTTGATTTAATAGGTATGGTGTGTTGACTTTTAACCCAGCCTTTATTCATTTCTATTTTGGGTGTAGCCTATTCGGAATTAAGTCACTTATTTAAGGGACGAACATGTTCTGAATTTAGCCTTTCCTGTTGGATAGTCTGTTGTTCTGTTGGGCACTGTATCTGATTGTTTTTCTCCTATTACCAATGCCACCATCTTGCAGTTCACAGTCATACAACATTTGAATAAAAACAGTAAATATACAGGTTTTTGGATTACAAAAGCAGAGATATTTTTATTGTTCTTTTAACCAAATTTTAAGATTAAAAAAAAAAATGGTACCGGTAAGTGCTTTACCCATAGTAGTTAGGTGTCACTTGTTGATTTTGTTTTTGTTATTTCCATTCACGCTGCTTCATTAAAGGGATCCGGTAACTTTGTCTCAGATTCTGAAAACATATTCTGGATTTAGCTCATGATGCAATGATACTTATAAACCTTTAGGTCAGTCAGGAACGCTGTGACTTTTACAAGCCGATCGCCTGTCTGATTATCAAGATATTTATGATTGGAATTACAAATTTTGAAAACCGTTCGCCTGACGATTTTCATAACACTACAGTCCATTGGGGAAAACGAGTATGGTAAAACCGGTCACTCATAGATTTTTACTTTTTTGAGGCACTTCTTGATCATTTTGAAGCGCAATTTTTTTAGGGCTTCAATATTACATCATATCACAGACACTGATAATATGTAGGGCCGTGTATCTCATATTTAACATTGTTAAACGATCCCTTTAAATCAATTTCATAATACTTTTTATTTGTATGAACTGCGAAAGAGTGGAAAATTCTTATTGCCAATTTGAGGAGGAATAATATAGCTGCTATAATTAGACCTTCAGCAAACTCTGAACTGCTATTGGCTAAAACAAAATGACTACCACACTTTTTTGCCGCCGAAAAAAATTCAAAGTCTTATACACGGTAAAAAAAAAAAAAAAAACAAGTTTAGATTTATGCCTGGCAATGTCTCCCAGCTCAGTAATCGGTGTGTTGACTCACCACTCGGAAACTAGAACAATACTCAAATTTGTCTGTCATCTTGGTTTGAAAGTAATCTTCTGATAGATCTCAATATGTAGTTTACAATAATAATTCCTCCAAATTTTCTTCTATTACACAGCGAACCACAAGGTTCTATCCTAGGTCCTCTACTGTTTTTTAAGGGTGAAAAAGAGCTAGGGGTGCGGTTAATACACGAGGGCGGTTTATACACCGTTAATTACGGTATTTGTTTGTGGAAAATGGAATCAAGTAATGGTACTTTGATTCTAAATCTGAAACAAATAAGGAACTGAAATAGTCTCTCCTTTAAATATCTCAACCGATGGAATACTGTTATCTTAGTTAGATGTTGAATTGTATAGACCTGTTACACATGAAAAAGGCTGAAAAGTGCAAATGCTACAAGTGAAACTACATGTGTGTGGATATGTGTGAGATGAGGGGGGGGGGGGGTGTATGGGTGTATGGGTCTAGTGTATGGGTCTAGTGAATGCCTAATGAAATGGCCTAAATCAGAAGTCAATATTGGGCTCTCATGGGCAATTCGGCACCATTTTGGTGTTAATTTTATACTCAATTATAGGTGTTGTAAATCACCTATTATCATCTGGATTAGCCTTACATGTAATGCTTTGTATTTCTCACCCCCTCCCCTAGTCTGCTAGCACAATCCCTGGTCAGTCGTAAAAGTGAGTCTGCACTATAAGACTACCATAGGCCATGTATTGTAGCTGCTCTGGGCTAGGCTCCTCTCAAGGCACAATGATTTTTTGATAAAGTGTCAAATTAGGGTCTGTGCTTGCAGACTACCCCTCCCCCATTCCCCTATCTGAGAGACTGGGGAGTATTTCTTGATTGGACTATGGGTTTGCTGTGTGCGAGACTTGTACACCCATCAATGGCATTTCCACCAAGTCTGGTGTTGACCAGCAAATTATGACCTTCTGCAAATGGAAACTGATGACTATATCTCCCTTTAAGGGGCACGTTCCCGCCAGTGTAGTTATCGCTGCTCTAGTCATCGTCATTTTGGTTCCGAAGATCGACTTCTAATTTGCATACAGCTGTCAATCAAAGTACGCGCGTCCTGGCCTGCCTTCGCCAAGCCAGCTGATCGCTGCCGATCATGACGTCACGAAAGTGGGCAGAAACAGCAGCCGAATCTTAAAGCCGAACTGCGATTGGTATTACTTCGGCACATGTATGCGCTAATCGGCATTGTGCGGGCATTCGGAACATGCCATCTGCGTAAGAGCCGTATTCTGTTGGTGTCAATAGGCAGCTAGCACTGTCCGCCAGCAGGTATGTATTTTGAATGCCCTCTGGAATACGGGGAACATGCCCCTTTAAGATAGATCAACATCAAGTGTATGAATCAACCAACTCTGTTCTGTTACACCTGCCACTTGTAGAAAGTGTAAAGACATTCCATGACCTGTTTATTGGTGTCATGGGGCAATAGGCCTGTCCTCGTCAGCTAGTTTGCCAAATAACCCGCTATTTTAACTACCCTGATCGCTAATTCTCCAGCTAATTTTCGTCTTCATTAGCCCGCAGTTACAATTAGCGGGATATTTGATTGAGAAAATATCCTGAGAAATCTTGGTCGTCTTTCCAAAATATCCCGCTATTTGGGGAAAAGGACCTGTCCGAATTATAGTTTGTGATGAGCATATTGGTTTAGTGTAGTCGCAATTTCGAGCTTCGGGTTGATATCCATAGTCTGAAAGTAGTGGGTTATTTGGCAAACTCAGGCTAATGAGGACAGGCCTATACACTGACACATTGTTTTTAAAGATGAGAACTTTCTCAACTCAGTCTGCCATTTCTTGCACGACTCGTGTGCTTTCGCCAGGCCAGGATGTATCAATTTAGGTATGGTGCTGCAAGTTCACAGCAGCTTTCAACGCGAGAAGAAAGTGTGAAGAGTTGGGAGGGAGGTGGGAGTTATGTGTGTGAAGTTGTGAAGGATAAGAAAACAAGAAAAGTGAGAAGGAAAAAAAGATTTTGTAATGTGCTAAAAAAAAATTGGGGGGCTCGGACATCACAAATGGAGGACAGATTTTTCACTTTGTATATATATATATAATACAATTTTTGTTTGTTTTTTGTTTTTGGGGGGTCTTATAGTTTAAGGGATATTATTCTGATGTGTACATTGCATGGAGCTTCTTGATACACTGTCACAGTGTGAATATAATACAGAACCTTGTTCGATATCCCGTAAAATGTGAATACATCTGTTTATTTCTCATTCCCAATATATGTATTTTAGAATTGGCAAGCAGCTATGACTGTGTAATTTTTCCTTTCTCGCGAGAGGTATTATCAATTAGCATTTCCCTGCTCCATGCAATTTGTCCAGATGGTGGAAAAATTGAGTTATGTTTTTTTTAACCGTTGGAAATGATTTGCAAAACTTGGGTTGTACGGGGGTTAAATTGTCCATTTGTCCTGGTTGACCAATGTTTTGTCTCCCGAGGGTCATGAAGGCAATAACTCATATCCCCAACGTTGAGTCGACGCCCTTCTGGTTCCCAGCTGATGATAGCGGATATGGCAATAGGCTTTTTAGCCGATTTGAAATCTTACTTGTATTGTTAGAAAAGTTGGCTTACAAAATCCAAAGCTGACAATAGGGGATATATGGCAAAAGGATTTTAGGCGATTTGAAATCTTACTTATATTATTAGAAAAGTAGGCCTTCAAAATCCAAAGCATATCAGTCCTTACTGCTTTTTTCTTTAATTTTGTATTATGTTTGATAATTTTACTTTAAATTTGTTCTCTTGTCATCACTCTGTTTAGTTTTACTTCCATCAATATTGCACAGCGCTTTGATATAAATCTCATATGAAAAGTGCTATATACGTAAAAGTTATTATTATTATTATTATTATAAAGAATTTAGGTTCCAAAAGGACCAACATGCAATTGGAACTTGAAAATTGACTCAAATGCCTAGTCACCAAATCCAACTTACAATTTTTTTTTTGTAACACCCTGTAGGAATCGTCAATATTTATTCTGCCATATATGACCAGGAAAATTGGCATACGATCAAGGAAATTTTTAGTCTGATGGTATTTTTGAAGCATTTTGAAAATGATGTCATAGTTTCTTGACACAGATTTTTAATGAGGAAATATACTGTCTAAGCAAAATATGCAATGATACATTATTAAACATCCAAAATTCCCCTCACATCGCTCAGACTCACTCCCTTACACTTTACCAGTGTAGGAGAAATGAAGTTGCTGGAGTGAACTTCAGTGAAGGGTTGAAGAGGTACGTTAAAATCTCTACCTAGAGGAAATGTTTTTGAACTTCAAGGTAGATACTTCAATTTCATACAATTTATTACAGGTTATTCCACCTTTCTATGTTTATTTCTCTCTTTTCATAGAGAGAAAAGATTATCTGATGTACAATGTTCACATGTTCAGTTAACAACTAAATTATTCATACCCTTAATACCAAGTTTTCTGATTTGTAATGTACCGGTATGTCAAAAATTGATTTGTCTCGATTTTTGTTTCTAAAAGTTTTCAACAAAGGCACTAATCCTTCTAGTTCACCTTTCATTATTCAGTTAAGAAAAACACAAAAACATTAAATTTACAAGGGCTATGAATTATGTAGTTGTTATTACTGTACATATTCACTGTATGTAGAATGTTGATATATAATATGACTCATTAAAATGGTGTGATGTAATAGAGTAAGTAATCTCCTTAACAATGTGAATGTCAATGCCTTTTATATCTTTTGAAAGAAAAAAAATTATGTGTTATTACTCATATCCTTCAATCTTGGGTGTCAGAAGAGATGCTTACACACATACTGTATGGGCTCCTAAACTATTGCTCTATCATTCTTGCTATTCCCAAAACTTGGTAACATTCTTTAAAAGTTGGGACATGTTTCAGTTAACCATCACAAGATAATTCTCATGAGTACCATTGTTATTGATTCTGGAGTATTATTTAAAGATATTGCTTACATACTTTTATACATGTAGTCGATCATAATGAAATCCTGAAACAGTCAACCCTGATGGAAATATTGTTTGTATACTGTACATTCTTTATTCACAATTATAACCAATAAACTCTTTGAAAAGTAAATAAATATTAATTATACAGGTTAGAGTGGACATACACTGGATTATAATCTTACTGCTCAAACAATGGTCTCATTCTTGTTATTATAAAGAGACTACAAGAATAGGAATTATTCTTGATTTTGACCAAGATCAAGAATGCTGCAAATAGTTCAGTAAAACCTGAACATTATGATTAAACAAAAAATTGCCACAAACAGTTGATTACAAATTACCTCTTAGTCTTGGCATACAGCACTGCTCTGAACCCACCCACAACCATGATGGACTAGCATGTGGCTGAAACCACCAGAAATGATGATTTGTCATTCTGTAAAATAAGAAAAAAAGTCTGCAGCCTACAGACAACAGCTGCAGATGAAGACTCAACCATCAACTGCAAAGAATTAAAAAAGTGAACCAACTTTTTGTTTAGCTTTAGGGTCATTTAGGCAGGGATGACAACGACTTCACACAGTTGTACATGATTAAATTAAATCCAAGAGTCTGAAATATTTTATACATTCATTTATTCACACTCATAACCAATAAACTCTTCGAAAAGTACATAAATATACAAATTACAGTGGGAATACATGAGATATTGCATTCATTGATAATCACGGTATGGTCCAATTATTTAGCTAGAATTTAGCATTTTTCCTGCACCAAATTAAGTAAATAACACAAAACATGAAATAAAAAAATGCCCTTTTGGATACACCAAACCGACATCCATGGTGAGAGGCATGTGGTTAAAACCACTAGGAATGATGATTTGTCATTCTACAAATACATTTTTTAAATAATTTTTAAATCTCTGCAACCCCCATAAAACAGGTGCAGATGAAGACTTAACCAAGTACTATCTGGAACATTTAAAATGATATGATTCCAATTTTAGCCTAAGTTTTAAGCAAGATGACTATAAGGCCTGTCTTCTTCAGCTCGAGTTTGCCAAATACCCGTTATTTTCAGACTCGGTTTATTATCCCGAAGCTAGAAATTGCATCTTCATCAAACCGGCATGCTCATCATAGACTAGATTGGACGGGCACACGTATTTCCCAAATACTGCTATTTCCCAAATAGCAGGATATTTTGGAAACAAGACCAAGATTTCTCGGGATATCGTTTCGACCCCAAAACAAGTTATCAATAACAAGTTACAATAACTAAGCAACTAAAATCATGGTTTTTGATTGGCTAAAAGCAATTTGTCAGAGAAATTAAGCATTCCTTATTGATAACAAGTTTTATGAAACCGGGCCCAGATAAATTTTATAGGCACAAACTCCATTGTCACTTGAGACGGACATATGAAAACTAATGTGCTGTAATACGCTTTTAAAAACAGTAAATTATTCAAACTGTTCTTTAATAAATGACCATACAGCAAAGGGTGATAGAAATTAGAAAACAACAAATTTCTCATTTAGCCATACATGTATATATATATATATTAATTATTTATTTCAAATCTAACAGTGATATAATTTTAAATTTCTATTTTTTGTATACCTTTTTTTGACCATCTTTAAACCAAATTCGTGGTTGTACATTTCTATCATTGTTATAAACAATTACTGCCTTTTAACAAATATATTATTTCTGCATGGTCACCCTACTATCTGTACTATGACGTATTTACAATTCATCACATGGGAATCTTTCAAAACTGTTGAATAGTACCACAGAATCTGAATAAACATTCAAAAGAAATAAGATAATGAGTTTGATTTTAAACAATAATGTGTAAATATCCAACCTGGATGATATTCATAATGCCATGAAAAGTATAGTAGATATGAAATCTACATCATACACAATTTCTCGTTATAAATATATCAATTATAAGGCATATTGTCTGGGATATTACTCCAAGTGCAACCTTTACAAAAGAGGAACATAATTCTTTTCCTTCATTTATTTTACAATACAATTTTCTTAATTCACCCATTGGATATGATTTGATTTCTATTTATAGCATGCATGGATTTTTGCTTTGAAAGCTCCAACAGTGTGAAGGCTTTATACAATAAATAATGAATGAAAACCCATTGTTTGATTTCAGATGTTATCCATATATACATTTTAATAACACCATCCCCAATTCCTCATAGGTGATGGCTGAAACAAGTATTTTATATTATATGGGTTCAAGAATGTAGCCAATGAGAAGCGTCACGTGTGCGTGCATTAATTTTTACCCTGTGCACAGGGAGTGCATTTTGGTGATAACTGATAACAACCGTCAATTTCTCTTCTTTATACTCATATTGTGACCCATCTTATAAAACAAATAGTACATGTTTTTAGCCTGCATTAGTGATATGCACTGCACTTGGTTAAGTCACAATGAGACGGACGATGAACGTGACAAGTCTTGTTCATTATCTTACTGTGACCTAACCTGCGTGCAGTGCATATTAACTACCGTAATGCACTCGCAAACGTTTAATGTTTGTATACTAACACACATTGCATTACAAGTAGTGTATTAGTGCTAAGTCAGAGGATCAAATGTTCTTGAAGTTATTCCTGTGAAAGCCCTCATCTGTTACATTATTCAGAATTACATTGGAAATCCCAATTCCCCTTGAAAAATATTTTGCCTGTGTGCCTCTGATCGTACGACATTATGAAATCATTTATAACCTTCACCTTGTCACATGAAATCATTTATAACCTTCAGCTTGTCACATAAAGTCAGGCAAGGGGAAAAATAAAGATGACTCACAACCTTGAAAAAAAGGGAAAACTTAACTCCTAAATAATTGTTAATGTATATCCTACATGTATGTAAAACCATATGATAATAATAATGATAAAAACGGTGCTTTTTAAGCGCTTTCCACTGAAGTCTCTAAGCGCTATAACAAACAAAATACAATAATGAAAAATTACACATTAAACAAAACAAAAAATTACAAATAAACTTACAAATTACAATGATGATTAAAGTTCATAAATGAACACGCCAAGAGTATCATTGTATCTGATAGTTGGCAAATGGTCACAATCTTATCCGGTTACTAAAATCATCAGGTTTGAGATATTATTAATTATAAAATGCACGTTACCTTAGACTTGCCTAGAAGATTGACAAAATTGGTAGTTTGTAAGTTCACGAAAATCATATCCCTTATAGTCTGAAGAATCTAACAGAAGTGTCATATTTTTACATTTGAAAGCTTATACCAAATTAGATAAGTTTGAAAGCTACTTAAAATTAATCATGGGTTCCACTCATATTTTAAAGTATCAACCACAATAAGTTTCAGTCCATCAATATGATAGACTGAACCTTATGGTTTATGATTGTTTAATCAAGTTTTTTAATGATCACATTAATGATGAAAAATGCAAGCCTTCCACAATTCGCAGGACCACCTACCACTATTTGCAAGCAAATGTTGTCCTCTTGTGGTTATAGTGTCCGATGCAAGAACAGACGAGTTGAAAGACAGAGTAGAGTACTCATACAGAAAATGCAACTTGATACAAATATTATATACATCATGTCTCAAATCAAGTTTCACACCACATTCACAAGTCCAACATTTCTTGTCAGTAAGAGGGTTTCCTTGGAGGGGGACTAGGTGGTTTCATGGCCTTTTTTGATCTGTCGATCACGGCATGAGGCATCGTTGATGTCGTTGATGTCGTGGTTGGCACATGGTAATGCTGCGTGTCTCGAAACTCCTGGCTGATCAAAGACGGGTACCCTAGCTGTTCCCTGGTGGCATAGGGATTCCCATTGGCCAGGGGTTTGTAGGGTTGATGGTTGATCTGTGGCTGGTGATTGCTGTACTGTTGTTGGTAATGCTCATCGTTCGCTGCATGACTGTTGATATTCGATGAGATCTTACAACCATTCAGAGCTGGCATACTGCAGCTGAGACTGTTGGGCATTTCAATTTTCACCCGGACGTTTGCCTCCATCGGTTGATTGTTTTCATCTTGGAAGGATGTTGTCCCACCAAGGAACTGTCCCTTCTTGGCCATGTAGGCCTCGATGTTCTCATATTCACAGTCCCTGCTGAATCGATAGGTGAAGGAGTCTGAGAAGCGCCTGGATGATCGGCTGTTCCTGTTTGAAGGCCTGCCGACAGATCTCATAGTAACTGATTTCTGAGGATCCATGGAAGGAGATATTTGGTGAGTCAGTCTGAACTGATGCTTCGCAGAAGATGTCTTACGTTTTGTGACGCAGAGCGCAAATATGACCGCAAGGAGAAACAGAATAATCACACCAAGGGCAGGCCCAATCAAGATACTTATATTCTTCAGGGCTGGATTGCTAGATTTTGATGGGCTGAGCGATTCATCTGGTGACACAGGTTGTGGCTGTATCATATTTGGCTTCTCACCTTTCTCACCTGTCTCAACTTTCTCGCCTTTTGCAATAGCATTCACGACAGGCGTGGTGATCATCTTATGCAAGAAGGCTATCGTAGCTGTTGCATTGGCTGTGACATTCCATTCTGTCGTAATCTGACAAACAATATTCAGCATTTCGCCCCAATTTCCTTTGATACCCTTCAGAATTATAGTTCTTCCATTCCTCACAAATTGGATACCAGCAACCTCAAGCTCTACAGGGATATCCCAAGTGTAATCAATGGCAACAGCTATATCTTCATGACTGCAAGTGAAGTTAACAGTGTTTCCATTGGAGACGTCGATGATAGGCGGTGTTATGACAGCTTTCGTTGATGTAGCACGTGGGATCAGTGCGCATCTGCTGGGGAACTGTTGAAGCATTGAACTGTTTACAGCACAGTAAACGGTGTCTTGGTTCTCCAGAGTCGATGATTCAGACAAGAGTGTTGTCTTGTTCTGCAGGAAGAACGCGTGAAGGACGTGTCTGCTTGCTGTCCAGCTGTGGTAGACAGTTTCATTGGTGGCAACGTTGGAACTGACACTTCTCCAGAAGGAATCCGTTGACTTGGGACACCTGAGAGCTCTGTCCCCTTGAGGACTAAGAATGATGTTGGATTGGGTGAACATGGTGCAGGGCTTGTACCCATGTGTTGGAGGAGTTAGGACAGTCAAGCTGGCGTTGTCCGAAGCTTCCTGTGGGCCATTCCTAGACTGCTTCAAGAGACACTGATAAAGGCCTCCATCACCTTCCGAAACATTCCTGATCACAAGCGAGTATACTCCCCTGTACTTGTCCAGGAGTACACTATAGCGATTGCTATCGGGATCAGGAGCAGTGATCATCAGGTTCTTCGCGAGGACCACGTTCCTGTCCACTCTGTACCACCAGAACTTGTGTTCTCCAGGATTTGAGATGTTACGTCCATTCACAAAACAGTTCAGCATCACAAGGTTACCTCTAAGGGCAATAATTTCACCCGGTTTCATTCGCCACATCAATTTTCCAGATGCGTTCTGACAGAAGTGTACCAGGACAAGAAGCAAGAGAGATGTCAATAGCTTCATCTTGCTTTTTGGGGTCAAAAATGTTATTGTAAAAACTCTTCAGGCTCCTAAAAATGTTATAGTCATCAGTAAACAGTTTCACAATCTGAATTCGGTGATGGTGAAGCGAGCTTTAATCAGAAGTAGAATAACAAACTGTTGCACAAGTTTACAACTACAGCTTCGTGAAGTTCAGTTCAATATGAACTTTGTAAAATCAACACATGGATTCATACATATGAGAAAAAGTTCCAAAACAGCCAGTCACTGTTCATTAAATAAGAAGTAATCCTGAATAAGATTGGCAGTAGTCATCATCACGTTCAGTTGATCCAAAGTTCAAATGTCCCATTCAAATGCTTGCACTGAAGTAAACTTCTGTGATATCTTCTTTTACAATATGCTCTAGGAGTGTTTCCACAAATCTATTATCGTCAGCTGAGTCCTAGTTGCATTTCCTGATGCGATGTAGACCCCCTTGCGAGAATAGCAGACTGTAACTAAAAGAGCAGACGTTTCTCTCTGGGTAGCGTGTCCCAGTCGCTTGTAACTCTTCCTGTACTTCTGATCAAGTCTACAACTTGTCAAAGAGCAGGGTCTGTGCCGAGCTCATTCATTTGTCGGTGAAGTTGGAAAGGGGGCTGGCCGAGCTATCAGGGGGAGGGGTCTGTGTGATCAACAAACTGAGCTTGAGTGAGTAGGCCAACAGACAGTTTTTTCAGTGGCCAGTCATAGATGGATGGATATTACAATTGATATTGGGTCAATTGGACATAAGCTCTCTGCTTCGTTCCATTCTTCCTCCCTTATTTAGATTTTCTTTTTTTAACCCTTCGGATACTGTCATTACAATTTATATTACAAAGTCTCATAGAGAGATATATTCATGTACAGGTGTATGTTGTATTGAATTAATTCAACTACTGTAGTTTATTATAAATCATTTTTTATAAATTAACTTTCAAGTGTCCTTAAATTTACCTTCTAGATAATAGTGATTTAAGTTTTCTTTTTCTTGTTTAGTTTTTTATGTTCTATGTGTTTATCAACAGAGTATGATGTGCATTTGCATTTAAAAACAAAAATTCTAGTCATAGTTTTACTTGTACTTTTCCACTTCTATGTATTTTCATATTAGTTTGTAGTCATTTGTCAATTTCTTGTCCATCTCGCTCATTTAGAATTACATCTTTTCAAGGATATAATCCTTTCCCATTCAACAAGTTATAATCCATTTGAATCTCATAATCTCATTATAGTTTTGTGCAATGAATACTACATGTACTTTAATAACTGAGCAGGTTCAATATTTAAGTTGCATATATTCTGCTAAGAGTAAAAAAGACATTAACATGTACTTATACATAGAGCTGACACCCTTCTGGGTCTCAACAGACGATATGTTGACTATTAACCCATTGCCTACAGGGAACCATGTAGTCCCTGTATTAAAGGTAAAGACCAGTATTGGTAACGCCCCAATTTCAAAAAATGAAATGGAAGCTCTCATTACCAATCATGTGAAAGAATATGTTTTGACTAATACATGATGATACAAAATTTGCCGGGAAACCGCCTACTAATTCATATATTTGGTAAATTTATTTATCTCATGGTCGTGTGAGAGAGATAGGGTAGTCCCATATACATCTTTCTGTGTATAGTGCTTGTAACTTTACGAAGAATGGGCCAAATTTCTTATCATTTTGATGATTCCAGAACCTTGCAGATGCTAGATGCTAGATGATCAACCTTTTCTGATCGATTCCACAACGTTTCTTTCACAATGCAATCGCATGACCATTACTGGTCTTTACATTTAAGCCTATGGGAACTGGAGATTTCAGCAGTCAAGGGGTTAAAAGTAGATACATAAAAGTGCAAACTTGTCCTTGATGATGAAGCATCCCAGCTTCCCAGGAAACGCAACAAGCAATGGAAGTGGCCTCACCATGCTTGGGGGACCGGCTGAGAGTTTGCTGGTGTGTCATGCACGTCGCAACCTAAGTGCAATGAACAATGCTGTCGTGATTAGAAAAGGAAGCGTCCAATTACAACCGATCGCTGATCACCCTAGACCTATACTCTGCAAGTTTACAATTGCTTTTATTGGTTGTGGGCTTCCTCGCCAGAAGGTGTTGAATTATTGCCATGGCCAAAAATCCAGGAAAACTTAGCAAAGACAATTAAGGATAATTTTCTCAGTAAATTGGTCGCAGACCAAGCTTGTTAAGTGGTTAATTCCCCTAAACACACGGCTATTGGCATATTAACCCTAATGAAATTAGTTGTGTCAAAACTTTTCTTTAGTTACGGAAGTCCAACCCTATGGGTTCTTTTACTTCTTTCATTCATTATTGTTTAGTGATTTATAGCCAATTAACCAGTGTGAAACACTTGTTGTTTTTGAGAATTGCCTCATTCTTACTGACTTTTCCTCATTTAAGAGGTGATTTATCTTTTGTTATTTATGACTGATTCTATTTCATGTCTTAAGTAAATTGCATGTGGACTAGATGAGAGTTTGCATGAGTGTTCATTTCTAATCAAAGTTCAAGACAAAGAGAGATGGATCATCATGGTCATATGGATGCAATAAAGAATTTAACATGAACAAATATGAAAAGACAATGTTTTTAAATGACACACAATCATGAGTTGCTTTTTTATTATGCCCTTGAAATCACTTTTTCAGGACATTCTGAGATTCCTTTGAAGTTTACGACTCATTGTGTGGCAGGATGTGAGAGCATTTCTGGGAATGAGTCGGCATGAAACGATCAGGAGTAAAAATGAGTTTGTAGGGTATGATTGTAGTTAGGTTCATTCCGTAAACTTAAAGTTTAGTCATGGTGTAACTCGGAGGTTATCGTCTTGTTATGGACCATGCAGACGCATTCTTGGTAATGAAACTCAGAGTTTACTTGAAGTTGCAAGACACAGGCGATCTTTTGGCTAGCATGATGGAAGGTACGTGCAGATGCACTCAACTTCAAGATTATATCAGCTTGTAGTTAAAACAATCGCTTGCTCAGCTTTTGGTTTATAACTGTGAACATCCATTTTTTGGTCCTGTGTGAATGGAACATAGTTTATAACTTTGAGGTTTCACACAGGTTGAAAGTTAAAAACTCTGATGGTCCGATGTGAACAAACCTAATTGTGTCTCTATTCTATAAATGTAGGTGGATCATGTGAATGGCCTGCAGACATTAGCTGGAAGTTTGATACATATGTGATGGATGTAATGCTTCCTTTTGTAGTTATGTTGTCATGGTTTGGTTTTAGAGCTGTATGACTGAGCTGTGTATTTCATTTATACATTGTAAAACTTTCTATCCCTAATCCAAGGCTTCACTCTAACTTTATTTTCGAAGGGGGTTCCAGATTTAACTTACCCGATATTAGAGAATGCATACATAAATGTGCCATATGGTAAAAACATAAAAATAGAAGTTTTTGGGTGCCCCCTGTCCCGGGTGCCTATTAGTGTCAAGCCCTGCATGCATAACCCCTGGTTTACCAGCCATTTCATTGAACCGGCCTGCTCTATATATTTTTTGAAAGGATTTCTCTCTCTACTTTATGGACTTATCTTTGTTGATGTGTGTTCATGAATTAATATCACTAATGGCAAATTCAAAATATAAAGGTCACCCTTAAAATATCTCAAGGCGTGAATTACCAGAATGACCCAAATTTGGGCAGTTCTAAATGTGTCATCGTTGTGGACAATTAATCTGTCATTGTTAACCCCTTTCTGACAATGATAGTCTGACAGATGCCTGCAGCTCTTGACCATATATATATTCTTTATAATATAATTGTAAGGGAGCCAGAATGACTCATCTTTCTATGTATGAAAGTGACCAATTCAGGGGGGTTTGGGCACAATTAAGGGCAAGTTGCACCCTCTCGTTGTAAAGTTCCTAACATTTAATGATAACCAATTATTCCCAAGTGAAAATGAAAATTATATACCTGACTGTGCCTACCACATCCCTAAATGTACTTAAAGAGTCTGGCAGGGCTCGGGCAAGATCTTCAAATATTTTGCCATGGTGTCTCCCCCCCCCCCCTTTCTCAAACCAAGGAGTTACTATCACTGTTTCCTATTAGTCACAGTTACTGAAATCGACCATAACAAAAATTAAAAAAATGAGATTTTGACCTAAAAACTGACTGCTTAGAACCTCTGAAAGTGTCATGTGGAGTACAGCTGATACTTTCATTCGTCTGTAGACTTCCTTCCCTTTGAACCCTCCAGCAGCACGGAATCTGATGAAATCCTTTGATTCTGGAGTTGATGTCGGATGTGATTTACCATTACGCATGAAGATATCTTGAGGTGGTGGATGATGTCACTTTGTTTTGAAGAGAAGTCTTATGATGGGATTCTCATTAGGGTAGAGATGTAGAATCCAATGGCTTGTAAGGTCCTTTATATAAAAAGTACAGTATTGCGAAATGAGTACCGGTATTGGTTAGAGTTAAATGCAAGTACATTGCACATGGACATAGCTAGGCCAGCTGGGTGAAATTTAATTCTTTCACATTTTTCTCTGCCATATGAAATAAGAAATTCATCCTGAAATAACTAATTACAATTATGATGTTTTACATCAAGTTTGCTAAATATAGACCTTGCTATTTGCCACAGTGTGTTTTAAAACGACCTATAACTTTGATACTTGATACTTTTAGACATGAAAGCCAAATTAATTTGTGAGTTTGTTTGTTTGTTTGTTTGTTTGATTGATTTTATTTCTGCGTTCAAAAATATACAAATTCAAAGTCAAAGTACAAAATTTCGAACAATAACAAATACAATGAATACAATGTTTACAAAAGTAATTAAATGAAAAATCATGTACAATTATATCATTCGAAAAACATGTACGAAGCATACAATAACATAAGAAATATGAAATATTTTCAATAAATTAGAGAGGTAATTTGGAACGCAGGAGACCACCATCGTGAGCGGTTAGGCTGGAAATGGATGGCGGCCTCGTAAAAGAATTGGCGACATAACTCTCTTCGAAAAAACTGAGTGACCAAGAGGGTGCGGTGCAAGTGCAGGTGCAGTGAGCAGTTGCATGATAAAGAATAATTAAGTCACGGTTTTGTTATACTAATTTAAAGAGGGGGGAGCATATGATTGTATTATTTGTCGTTTAAGTGTAGCTTTTAAGGAGTAGATGGTTGAACAAGACTTTATGTTGTCGGGTAAATCATTCCAAATGTCCGGGCCAGAATGTCTAACAGATTTGTGTGTTATTGATAATTTGGGGTTTGTAAGATGGAAGTTTCCAGATATGCGAGTAGAGTATGAATGAACGGAATTATTAAACCTAAACATGTTATCAAAGGATGGTGGAAGCAGATTATTAATGTACTTAAACATAATAACTGCTACTTGAGTAGTGTTCAGATCGAAAATTTTTAGTGTTTTAAGTTTATAGAATAAAGGATCAGTGTGAGCTAAGAAATGCGAACCTGTACAAATACGTATGGCTTTCTTTTGCAGTTTGAAAATAGAATTAATTTTTGTCGAACCACAATTTGCCCATACACTATTACAATATGTTATATACGGGAGAACTAGCGAATTATATAGTAGGAATAAGGTTGCATGGGGTAGAAGAAACTTTAACTTGGAGATTATTCCAATACTTTTGGAAATGCACATTGTAACTTGGTGTAAATGATCATTCCAAGTCAAGGCTTCATCTATAAGGACACCCAAAAACTTGGAATTAGTTTTCTTCTCTAGTAGCATACCATCGATTTTAATATATATAGGTGTTTCTGTATTATGAGAATGATGTTTAAAATACATGAAATGAGTCTTTTTTGTATTGAGTGAAAGTTTATTGGATTTAAACCAATCGGATACTTTGTTAATTTCATAATTCAAAGTATTGTTTAACATATTAAGATCTTTATGGGAATAAAAGATATTTGTATCATCGGCAAATAAGATAAAAGAAAGAAGGGGGGATGTATTGATAATATCATTTACATAAAGAAGAAATAACAGTGGACCCAAGATGGAGCCTTGAGGAACACCGCATTGAATTAAAAGAGGATCAGAATCATAACTATTAAATGTAACATATTGTCTTCTGTTTGTTAAATAATCTTTAAACCATAAGAGTGGCTGACCCCGAATTCCATAATGACTGAGTTTGGAGAGTAGAATAGCGTGATTGAGCGTATCAAATGCTTTACTCAAGTCACAGAATATACCTATAACATGCTCTTTGTTAGCTATGGCACTTGTAATTTTGTCATAAATTTGAATTAATGCTAAGTCAGTTGAGTAATTTTTTCTGAAGCCATATTGATTTGAATTGAGTATTTTGTGTTTAGTGATAAATTTGTGTAGCCTATTATGAACGATCTTTTCTAAGACTTTGGATATACTTGGAAGTAGGGAAATTGGGCGATAGTTACTTATTTCGTGAGGATCATCTTTTTTGAGAATGGGGTTGACTTTAGCTAGTTTTAATAGATCAGGGAAAACACCTTGCGATAACGAGTGATTAAATATGTGAGTTAAAGGCTTTGCAAGTGGATACATTATTTCTTTTAGGAGAGACATACTTATTTTATCAAAACCGTGCGATTTTGAGTTGTTAAGAGATTGGGTAATGTTAATAATTTCGCTAGGATTTGTCGGATTTAAAAAGAGAGACTCTTGGTTTTGATTGGAAAGATAGTCTTTAAAGTGAGCGTGAGTTCTATTAATTTTGCTGGCGAGTTCAGGGCCGATATTCGTAAAAAATGAGTTAAATGAATTTGCATGAAGACTAGGATCATGTATTTTAGTGCCATTTAATGTGATATTATCCGTGGGTGGGGGATTCGTTTTTTTTCCCATTACCTCTTTGATAATTTTCCAAGTTGCAGTTGTGTTTGAACTGGCCTTTTTTATTTTATTAGAAAAATGTAATCTACGGGATGTACGGATAAGTTTTGTTAATTTGTTTCGATAAATTTTATATGTGTTTAGGGTAGTGTCAGTTGGATTGTGTAAATGTGATTTGTAGAGGCGATTGCGTGTTTGTATTGATTTCAATAAACCTTTCGTTATCCAAGGATTCCTGGGTTTATTTCGCTTATTACTCATTTTGCCTAAAGGAATATTCTTTTCATAATAATATTGCAATTTGTTACTAAAATGCTTATATGCAGTATTGACATCATTTACACTATATACCTCAGTCCATCCCTCGAAAAATAAATCCTGTTTCAGCAATTCTATATTACGTTTGGATTCTTTGCGATATATAAGCTCATCAAATGATTTACGGCCAGATAGTTTGCATTCACAAGTTAAAAATATGGGTAGGTGATCCGACACTTCAGAACACAATATTCCACCGATGGTTTTGTTGTTATGTACGTTTGAAAAAATATTGTCAATCTGAGTTGATGAATGTGGATTTATTCTGGTGGGTTTATTAATAATCGAAAAAAAGCCGTATGAATGCATCAACTGCATACAATTGGTTGAGTTACTGTTATCAGATGAGGGTGAGAAGTTGATGTTAAAGTCACCAAGGATAAAATTGTGTTTATTTTCATCCCCTATTTTATGAAGCTGAAAATCCAGTTCGTCACAGAATAAATCACAATTAGAATCAGGGGGTCTATAAATCAAACCTATGATGACATTTTTGGTATTTGAGTTATTAATTTCGATAAATAAAGATTCTGCTTGTGTTAGTTTAATATCTGAACGGATTTTGAAGTTTATGTTTTGTGTAATATAAAACGCAACACCGCCACCTCTTCTTCCTTTGCGGTCCGCCCTAATCAACTTATAATTAGGCAAATTGAACATATCTGGAGAATTCTGATGTAACCATGTCTCACTTATTCCAATGACGGAAAATGCAAAATTATTTAAAGAGTGTAAAAGGTTTTCAACGTATTCGAAATTTTTGTTCAGACTTCTGGAGTTTATATGTAAAAGTGAAATATTGTCTGGTTTGTAAGAAAATGAATTTTTGAATTCTTGGGGTGTGTAGTATTTGCTCTCGTTTATATCGTCGACAAGAATATCGGGAGTGTGCGCGTGCGAATTCATTTAACGATACGTATTATGTAAAGTACCGAAAATTTGGAGGATGAACAACTGCATGTGTGATGCTGGTGCGTTTGTGTGTGTACGAAGTGCAAGTGTGCGGGTAACTTCAAAATATAATACAAATGAAAATACAATAAGAACCATCTTGGTCACAGTTACAATAATTGCTTAGGAGCAACAGAGCGGAGCCCGACCGCCCGAGTAAAGGGTGTATTTTTGACACGCAAAATAGAGGGGCTGGGAAGAAACAAAATGCTTGATAACAATAATGACAAATCGGAGTACGATTATGGCAAAGAGGGATTTGACATTCCCGCTCATCAAAACTAGTTCAGTCTATAACAATGGATTCTGTGGTTGACACAGGAGTTTTGCAAAACAAAGAGATTTGTTGTGCGGAGGAGAAAAATGTATGCATGTTATTAAAGCAGACTCTGAGATGATGCTTAATAGCAATAACGTCATTTCGGAGTACAATAATATTAAATGGCAAAGAGGGTTTTGACATTCCCGCTCATCAAAAAAAATATAAAAAAATCAGTCAAGTACAATATAACAGATAGACTCAAATTTTTGGAATGCTATACAGATAATAATTATTGATAAAGAGTGAGGAGTTCGGTTTTAATAATCCCATTAATCAAGATCAAAGGTTAATAAAAACTTGTCTCCAGCTTCCAGCCCAGTGGAGGGTAAGCTATTACATTCCTGCATGATACAAAATGGAGCTGCATGACACCCGAATGTATACAATCGTAACAATTTAGCATTAGTGAAAAAGTACAATTCCTTCAAGATTCAAATGTTTTACGTATTTGGGCGATCGAATTTTCCATTATTATTGGTCACAAAACAATAAGACACACCAAAACATAAATGCGGATTCGAAATGAAAGTAACGCTGCTCAAACAATGGACCCATCGCTCTATGCGTCGAGTATGTTTGTGATAGAGCGCTACAGCGGGCCGATGTGAAGATCGGTCAACCGCGGCGCGGAGAAGCCACGCCCTGTTCCTATACGTCAGACACGCGTAAGCGATAAGTCCATGTATTTGTTAAGGTTATAAGCACACGAACCTTCGAATGTATTTTTGATTGACACAGGTGATTAGAAAGATACATGCATGCTAAGGCAGGCTCGTATGTACATACTTGATAACTGTTATGACAATTCGGAGTACAATAATATTAAATGGCAAAGAGGGTTTTGACATTTCCGCTCGTCATAAAAAAGAAAGTTTCGTCAATTACAATATAACAGATAGACTCGAAACAATTGAATGCTATACAGAAAATAATGAATGATAAAGAGTGAGGACTTCGGTCTTGATAATCCCAGTCGTCAAGATCAAAGGATAACGAATACTTGTCTCAAGCCCATTTGAGGGTATACATTCTTGCATGATACAAAGTTCTACTGCATGTCCCTGGAAGGAATACAATCATGACAATTTAGGATTAGTGACAACCGTACAATTCTTTCAAGATTCAAATGCTTTACCCATTTGGACAAACGAATTTTCCATCATGATAATTGTCATATACAAAAACCACAAAAATATAAATAAATAAATAAAGTTTTGAGAAGAAAATTAGGCTGGTCAAACAATGGACCCATCGCACCCATGCGTCGAGTATTTCTGAGATAGAGCACCACTGCGGACCAATATCAAGATCGGTCAGCCGTGGCGCGGAGAAGCCACGCCCAAACGTTAGACACATGTGAACGACAAGCCCATGTATTTGTTACAGTTTAATAAGCCCATCATATACGAATCGTGTGACTGACAAGGGTGTTTTGCAAATCAAAGAGATTCGTTGTGCAGATGAGAAATATTCATGCATGCTAAAGCAGACTATGACATAATGTTTGATGGCATGACAATTCGGAGTACAATTATTAAGTGGCAAAGAGGGTTTTGACATGAATTCCCGGTCATCAAAACAATTTCAGTCAACCACAATAATACAGATGGACCCAAAACAGTTGAACGCTATACAGATAATTATTGATAAAGGGTGAGGAATTCGTTCTTGACAATCCCAGTAATCAAGATCAAAGGTTAATACAAATTTGTCTACGACCCCCAGGCCAGTGCATGGAGGGTAAGCTATACATTCCTGCATGATACAAAACGGAGCTGCATGACCCCCGAAAGGTCATGACAATTTGAGATTAGTGACAACAAAACAATTCTCTCAAAATTCAAGTGATAGCATCATGTCAAAGATAATTGAAAAAGTACAAGTTATTGGACTAATGCAGTGGCTGTACTTGTTTACCAAATTGAGTTATTTTGTTTTTCTCTGAAAATCAAATTTGCACATTTCGATCTGAAACTGATTTGAATGAACAATCTGGCAAAGAACTATAAGTGCGTTAATTAATGTAGCTTTCTAAACTACATCGAGTACAAACTAAATATACTTTTATCAGTTTGTCCATGATTGATTTGGATAGATCTACACAGGTTTTTATTTCATGAAAAACACATTTTTGGGGTCAGTTTGTTCTCTGTCACAGAATTATATTGCTATTAAGTGCTGAACATGCTTTATTGATTTTAATTCATTTGGGTCATTCCATGTCAAATCACCCAATGGTTTTAACCCGACCATTTTTGATTTTGATGAAACTTAGTGTACTTGTTGAGTGTGATCTCGCAGCACCAAATCCAAAATTTTAGGTAAATCGGGTGAGGGGTTTGGGAGATACGGCCCACCAAATTTTGAGATTTTTTCAAAAATGGGGGTGGCGGGCCTACCTTTGTACCCTTGTATTTTGGGACCTAATGGGTCAATCTTCACAAAATTTGTATTGTTGGAAAGGGTATTCAATAAGGATTCCAAATCTGCCGCCATTTTGAAAATTCGTACATGTTGGGGTACTTTGACCTCTTGACCTTGAAATTGACCTTGTGGATCACGTGACCTTGACAACATTTTTCATGAAATGTAATCTCTGACATGTTCACTAAAACATATAACAGTTTCAGAGATATAACATTTTTTGTTTAGGAGCAATAAGGATTGAAAGTATCCATACTTACAGATATTCACAATAAACCCTATTATAATGTATACAATACATGCAATATGCACAGTACAACATACATCTTCCACATGCTTTTTTGTTCTAGGCATATCCATTCAAATGTCAGCAGTACTTGAATAGAAATAAAATGACAAGTTCATATAGGCCTAAAGGGTTATGGCTTTAAGCCTCTGAGTCGGTTCTAGGATAATTACCCCCCTGGAAAATTAACCCCCAGGAAATATCCACTCCCCCCCCCCCCACCGAGGACAATTACCCCCCGAGGACTATCACACCCAGAGGACAATTAACCTAAGAAAATTACCTCCTAGGACAATCTGTCATACATCCTGTTAACCCTTAAGGCCTATATGAACTTGTCATTGTATTTCTATTCAAGTACTGCTGACATTTAGAATGGATATGACCAGAACAAAAAGGCATGTGGAAGATGTATGTTGTACTGTGCATATTATAATAGGGTTTATTGTGAATATCGGTAAGTTTGGATACTTTCAATCCTTATTGCTCCTAAACAAAACATATTATATCTCTGAAACTGTTATATGTTTAAGTGAACATGTCAGAGATTACATTTCATGAAAAATGTTGTCAAGGTCACATGATCCACAAGGTCAATTTCAAGGTCAAATCTTAGGTCAAGAGGTCAAAGTACCCCAACATGTACGAATTTTCAAAATGGCGGCAGATTTGGAATCCTTATTGAATACCCTTTCCAACAATACAAATTTTGTGAAGATTGACCCATTAGGTCCCGAGATACAAGGGTTCAAAGGTAGGCCCGCCACCCCCATTTTTGAAAAAATCTCAAAATTTGGTTGGCCGTATCTCCCAAACCCCTCACCCAATTGACCTAAAATTTTGGATTTGGTGCTGTGAGATCACACTCAACAAGTACACGAAGTTTCATCAAAATCAAAAATGGTCGGGTTAAGATTATCATTTTTTTTGGGTGATTTGACATGGAATGACCCATGTATGATCGCTACATGTAGGCTAAGACTCGATGAAAAATCTCTATTTATTTAGTACTATTTTTGTAATCTCATGAATCAGATGAAGGACCATGTAGAATGTGTAGTTTTTTAAATTGATTTCCAACATTAAAAAAACAAAAATCATTAGGGCAATTAAATTGTTATCATTTACCATTTTCTCCATTTTGTACTAGGAATTAAAAAAAAAAAAAAGCTGGAGCTAGATGGGCATTAAGACATATCATTTCACACAGAGTTCTTGCCCTTATTGCTCTAAACAGACGTTTATTTTTACAGATCCATTTTCCGAAACAGACCTATTCCGTCATCAACCATACACCTCCCCTTTAAAGTGCATTGTCCCAATAGAGTGGCCATTAATTAACACTCTATTTCTGCTCGCTCACTCACATTGAATTCTCGCTTGTAATTAATCAGACATGTGACTGATTGGTCATGGGATCAATGTAGCTTGTGATGATCACCATGCATTACAGGATACTTGAGGATTAAGTAGCATTTTTTATGGTTGTGATTATAGCAGCAGGACTACATTGTTGTATTATTGACACCATTGATATATATTCCAGATGTACAGTTGAATTTTCCCTTTTCCCCCTTATATATACTCTGTCTCTACAATTATTTCTGTGAATCTTGATATTTTTACAGTCAAACTTTAGCTTTAAATTATTTTGATGCGACCACATTGTTCCAAATTAGATGTGTAATGCTTGTTGGCAGAATTTCTTGAAAAACACTTACCGGTATCACTTGGAAAGTATACTGCATAAAATATTTCCCAAAGCTCAAGATCTCTTGAGCATTTGATTTGATTGTTATTGAAAGTGACTGTACTCTCTACTTTGGGACGCTAAAAACAGGTTGTTCCATCCCTAGATACAAAGACAATGGAATATTAATCACAGATCTACCGTTTAGTGATTACCATGGTGACAGGATCTTCAGAGATCATGCAAGATTAAAACAGTTGTTCATGACTCTTGTTGTAGGAGGGTGATTCATTTTGAGAAAGAAAAACAGAAATGGATGATGAGGCTGTAAAATATTATTAGAGAGGTTGAGTAAGGTGTTCACATAATTGTTGCCTGTGAGATAATTTAAACGTCTTTTCAGAGCCAGAAGAGCGTTAACTATGTGTGAAAGTACATTAGGTAACGCCCTCCTGGCTTCAAACAGATGAAATGAAATGTCAACTTTATATTCTCGATATTTAAAAGTAACTTTTAAAACATTTCTTTGAAAGTCAATTCATCATGAATGAAATGATAATGAGAAGGATTCTGTATTAGGAAAAATTGACATTTTGACAATAGGATAATCATGAGCTACTATCAGAATGCCATACAGCCACTTTGAGTAAATTGTCTTTTGGGAATGAAATAAATGGAAATTAGGTCCAAGTTCTCCAGGATATCTCTGCTTCCTATATAGATTTTCCCCAACTATTTCAGTCTCAAATTGAAAAGCTCTAATCTCATTGGCATCTGACTACAGTTTATTTCCGGCATCACCATGTAATTACCATTGATTAATGTGTCCTCAGTAATTTGTTTAATTGAAGTACCTTTTAATTTTGGTACAGTTTGAGAACCTTTGTTAAATATACACCATGTACATATAATTGTGTGTTTAGCAATATGATTGTATTAAATCTGGATAGAATTTGCTGCATTGTCTGGAAATTAACCTAAGTACAAGTAATTTGCTTGCTGAGATCAAGAAGGGCATTAAATCTGTGTTATGTTATTTGTATAAGTGTCCTTCTGGCCCTCACTGTCTCAAAAATATGAATTTAATTTTTACATAATATACAGACGCATGGTGACCATACGTCTGACCTTCATGAAGCGAACCCGCCCATATCCTTCCATTTTATTATTTATTGTAAAGTCTTTATTACATGCATCTTTGTCTAGGGCTTGATTGCGAAATATTAGGATAGGTTATGATTGGCATTGTCTGAGAACTATTAACAGAGTAATTGGCCTGTAATGATATAATGACGGTGACAGTGTGATGTTACAGCGGTATATGTAAACAAACTTTTAATGGTTAATTCTTTGAAATATCAGGATCTATAGGGTATGTTAGGTATTGTCTGAAAATTA
The DNA here is from genome assembly GCA_035222895.1 of Strongylocentrotus droebachiensis. Classification (NCBI taxonomy): domain Eukaryota; kingdom Metazoa; phylum Echinodermata; class Echinoidea; order Camarodonta; family Strongylocentrotidae; genus Strongylocentrotus; species Strongylocentrotus droebachiensis. The sequence continues at coordinate 14,240 of JAVYIG010002525.1, read as the reverse complement.
TCCAAGGGGTCCAAGTAATTGAATTATGATTACATTTATTAGAATGGTGACAGTCTGACAATAAGATTATTCTGGATGACCTTCTCGTGTCTGTAAATGACCTTCCCCCTTTCCCTTCCCTTTACAATATAATTTTACCTGTAAAAAAAACATTACCCTTTTTTCTCTAAAGGCTTGTTCAGATATACATGTATGTTGCGGTAGACAGCCACAGAAAAGTCACTGCATTTTCTAAACATGTACATTTGCATTGTAAAATTGCACTGCATTTGATGTACGAAATATTGTTGATTAAAACTAAATTAGATTACGAAGAATCTATAAATCTATGTCACTGTTCAGATCAGAGAATTGTTCTCCCTACATTACATTTCCTAAATATGTAAATTTGCATCGTAAAATTGCACTGCATTTGATGTATGAAATATTGTTGATTAAAACTAAATTAGATTACGAAGAATCTATAAATCTATGTCACGTACTGTTCAGATCAGAGAATTGTTCTCCCTACATCACATGTACACACAATATCTACCAAATTTTCCCCCCTCAGTAGGCGTGTCTTCACTATCTCGAGATTGCCAAATATCCAGCTATTTGAACTATCCCGAACGCAAACTATCCAGCTAATTTGCGTCTTCATTAGACCGAAGTAGCAAATTAGCTGGATAGTTGGTCGGGATAATATCCCAAGATATCTCGATCTAGTTTGCAAAATATCCTACTATTTCCCAACTAGCGGGATAGTTTGCGACCGTCTTCATTAGACCGAAGTACGGAGTCAAATATCCCGATCCCATCATGCACAACGATTTCAGGTTTTCCGTGTTTACTAGTTGTACTAGCGCGCTGAGCGGTATAGATCGCATGTCACATTTGCTACTTCGGTCTAATGAAGACTCAAATTAGCTGGATATTTGACAATCTCAAGATAGTGAAGACGGGCCTAGTTTCTATGTCAGAGTTCAAGTTCAAATTCCATCAATCAAGCTGGACACATTTCTCTTCAAATCCTCATCAATTATTTGACATTCTCTCTGTCACCATCGCTATTCTCAACTTCCTGTACGAAAAAATACAATTCAGGAAATAAAGAGTGTGACATTCTCGTGGCCCCCAGGACTGCGAATTTGATGACATTTATGGGATTATATTTTCCTCCATTTTTTACAAAGTGCTAACAAATTGTTATTGGATCCACAAAGTTTGTTTCCTTCCCGGTGCAAACCCTTTGATTTTGTTACTGGTATATCGTGTGTCAGTGTTGATAGAGTTAATATTTTTGCCAGAGGTTGACAGAGAAAGGGACAGAAAAGGCATTGTAGATTCTCCCCCAAATAGAGGCAGGTTTCCACTAGAGGAATGAGATTTTGGAAGTCTGTTTGAAGCTATTTCAAATGTTGATTTCATTATTGCTGTAAGTTGGGACATTGTCATTGGAAGCATTATTCTTTACAAAGCTATGTATGACCAGAAATGAAAATAAAGGAAAACAATATTTTATTTATTTGAGTACTCAAACATGATTTTTTTTCCCCTTCACATTATCAGTACAGCATCAACTATTTGATATTCATAGAGTATACTTTCAAGATGAAATATTGAATGAATTTGAACTTTAAATCTTTAATGATCTCATAACATAACTTAGAATATATACTCCAAACATACATAGACAGCAAAACAGAAAATGCAAGAGTAAACATTTCCCTTTTTAACACAGCAACAAAAAATTGTCTGCAATTCTGCAAATGAATTTTTCCAAAACATATTTTGTAAAGCAGTTTAAGATAAATTAACTATCTCTGAATTATTCAGCTACCGTGTATTTGTCATAAACCGGCCCACCTTTAAATGTAGTTATTATTATCATTATTGGTGAGCTTGGGCTAAACCTTAATTGATGCTGTCCAAAAGGAACAACATCAGTTAACTGTCAAGTTTAGGCCACACCTAGTTATACAAAAAATTGTGTTAGGGTCAAGGATACTAATTGTTGGACAAAACAGGTGAGAAAGGACTTGAATTGCTGTGGTCAAATTAGAGCAGAGGTCTTTGCCGTTAGTCTATTTCTGTCTGACTAATTGTCTCTCTGTCTGTCTCATTCTCTGTTGCTTTGTCTATCTGTCTCTTACTATTAAATTCTCCTTTGGTTGTTCAAAGCCACAAAAGGTATGTGTGTGTGTGAGTGTGTGCCTATTTCATTCTCCCTTTTGGTTGCAAAGGTGTGGCTGGTTGTGAGTGTGTTATATTTGTGTGTGCATTTTTCATTCTCCCTTTCGGTTCCAAAGGGGTGGGTGGGTGTGAGCAGGGATGTGTGAGTTTAAAGCCCTGGTGTGAGTGTATTATATTTGTGTGTACCTCTTTCATTCTCTCTTTTGGTTGCAATGGTGTGGGTGGGTGTGAGTGTATTATATTCGTGTGTACCTCTATCATTCTCTCTTTTGGTTATGCAAAGGTGTGGGTGGGTGTGAGTGAGTGTGTTATATTTGTGTGTACCTCTTTCATTCTCTCTTTTGGTTGCAAAGGTGTGGGTTGGTGAGTGTGCGTGTGTTATATTTGTGTGTGGCTCTTTCACTCTCCTTTTTGGTTGAGCAAAGGTGTGGGTGGGTGGGTGTAAGTGTATTATATTTGTGGGAAGCTCTTTCATTCTCTCTTTTGGTTGAGCAAAGGTGTGGGTGGGTGGGTGTAAGTGTATTATATTTGTGGGAAGCTCTTTCATTCTCTCTTTTGGTTGAGCAAAGGTGTGGATGGGTGAGTGTGCGTGTGTTATATTTGTGTGTGCCTCTTTCATTCTCTCTTTTGGTTGAGCAAAGGGGTGGGTGGGTGTGAGTGTATTATATTTGTGTAAAGCTCTTTCATTCTCTCTTTTGGTTGAGCAAAGGGGTGGGTGGGTGTGAGTGTATTATATTTGTGTAAAGCTCTTTTAGAACATGACTAGCAAATTCTGTGAAACATTAATGTTCTTAATTAGATGAACTTGCAAAAGTTTAGAGCAATTTTCGTTGTGGATGGGTGAGTGTGCGTGTGTTATATTTGTGTGTGCCTCTTTCATTCTCTCTTTTGGTTGAGCAAAGGGGTGGGTGGGTGTAAGTGTATTATATTTGTGGGAAGCTCTTTCATTCTCTCTTTTGGTTGAGCAAAGGTGTGGATGGGTGGTTGTGAGTGTGTTATATTTGTGTGTGCATCTTTCATTCTCCCTTTTGGTTCCAAAGGGGTGGGTGGGTGTGAGTGTGTTATATTTGTGTGTGCCTCTTTTATTCTCCCGTTTGGTTGTAAAGGTGTGGGTGGGTGGGTGTGAGTGTATTATATTTGTGTAAAGCTCTTTTAGAACATGACTAGCAAATTCTGTGAAACATTAATGTTCTTAATTAGATGAACTTGCAAAAGTTTAGAGCAATTTTCGTTGTGGATGGGTGAGTGTGCGTGTGTTATATTTGTGTGTGCCTCTTTCATTCTCTCTTTTGGTTGAGCAAAGGGGTGGGTGGGTGTAAGTGTATTATATTTGTGTAAAGCTCTTTCATTCTCTCTTTTGGTTGAGCAAAGGGGTGGGTGGTTGTGAGTGTGTTATATTTGTGTGTGCATCTTTCATTCTCCCTTTTGGTTCCAAAGGGGTGGGTGGGTGTGAGTGTGTTATATTTGTGTGTGCCTCTTTTATTCTCCCGTTTGGTTGTAAAGGTGTGGGTGGGTGAGTGAGAGTGTATTATATTTGTGTGTATCTCTTTCATTTTCCCTTTTGGTTGTGCAAAGGTGTGGGTGGGTGTGAGTGTATGATATTTGTGTTTACCTCTTTCATTCTATCTTTTGGTTGTGCAAAGAAGGTGGGTGGGTGGATTGGTTTGAGTGTATTACATTTTTTTTGTGTGCCTCTTTCATTCTCCCTTTTGGTTGTAAATGTGTGGGTGGGTGGGTGTGAGTGTGTCATATTTGTCTGTACTTCTTTCATTCTCTATTTTCCGTTGTAAAGGTGTGGGTGGGTGGGTGAGTGTGTTATATTTGTGTGTAACCTATTTCACTCTCCTTTTTGGTTGCAAAGGTGTGGGTTGGTAGGTGGGTGTGACTGTATTTGTGTGTACCTCTTTCATTCTCTCATTTGGTAATTCAACACAAATTATCTTGTTCTTAAATAATTGGGAATCTAAATGGTCTTGGCACACGCTGTCTTACCACTCATTACTACAGTCCACTTATGAACAACACGCTCTGGTCTGTGATTACTTCATGTACATGACTTGCATAGTTTGCACATTAATGTCCTTTGACTGAACTTACATGAGATCATTGCCTGTGACGTTAACTGTCGTTTAACGCTCGTACCCAAGATGAATTTAGAGAACATGACTAGCACATTCTGCGAAACATTAATGTTCTTAATTAGATGAACTTGCAAAAGTTTAGAGCAATTTTCGTGCAATACCTGTGGTTTTATAATGAATTCTAGTAGGAATTCAGATCCTGTGATATGAACTTTATTTGCATGACAATTAGAGCATATCCTGCACATCGTGTCCGTTGAATGAACTTACATTACATGTAGGTCAATGCTTGATATAGTGACGTACCTGTGGTTTGATGTTCAAACCCAGGAGGCATTTACATTGCAACGCATGAAGAGCACATTCTCTACATTAATGTCCTTTAAATGCACTTGCAATTAGAATAATTTTCATGCAGTGCTTAATGCGTTTTTGATAAAGCACTATTATAAAGAGCATTATACTTAAAGAGTAAGTTTGAAAACTAATCAATTCACTGTAAGGTATCATTCAACAGGCTAGATGTAATATGTACAGTGTACTTGTGCACAGTTATTAGTGGGTATTTAAAGAAAAGGATGATCTTTTTGTTTAAAGATCACAGCTACTTTGTGAAAAGTTAAAACAACAATTTGTCTGTTTGGAGCCATAAGTACATGTACATTAACTCTTATTCTGTAACACAGAATTAAAGCCCTTTCTGGCTCTGATCAGCTGATTCGCTAACTTATATTTCTGAAAGTCTCTTTGCCCAACATCTTTAAGAGTTCCTATGGAGGTTTGGGTAGTTATGAATAAGAAACAGAGACAGATATGGGCATGGGCATGCATGCAAGTACAAGGTGCAATCTGTTACCAAACATGATAGAAAATACCCTGAAAAGAATACCATTGCAAATGTCATTTCCTTGAAAGTTGGTGATCAATGTGATACAACCATGACATCTTTTATTTTTGTTTTTTATTATTTTTTAAAAGTAGTTTAATAAAGTGAGGGAGAAACACCTTGGACTTGCCTCATGTGCATTTAAAATGAATGAATGCATCTATCAATCTTAAAACACTTCATAAATTACATGTTGATGTAAACCTGGTATCACGCCTCACAGGTTTCACGGCCCACTCTTATAATATCATTACAAGTTGTACAACTAAGGGCGGAACGAAAACCCAGCTCTACATGACAAGGCAGAATATATACTCCCAGTCAGAACTCCTCATCTGCTTGGACTGTTGCCATTGATCAGACCAAAATACTTCCATGCTTTAGTAGGTGACAGCTTTCCATCAGGTTGCGGCCGTATTTAGGTGCTGATTCATACGGACTAGCTTACAGCTGAAGTCGGCTGTGATTGTGTGCCAGAAACGTAAGATCACAGAGACATGATTGGCGTTTGTTTTCGCTTTGAAATTGATCGTGACATGGTGTTTTTTCAAGAGGAAGTTTTAATATAAAGAACAGTACACTGTACTAACAGATGATTTTATTGTATTTCATTTTGTTGAATGACGTATGGTACTTAACTACTTTTTATACTGAATTATTACCTTTTTAAGAAAGCCAGAACAGCTGTCTTGTTTCCCTCTCTCTCATTCTCTTTCTTTTTTCATCCCTGTTCTCACTCTGTCTCTCTTTGACTCTTTGATAAAGAGCAGGATAAGACTTCATTTCCAAACGTAACTAGACGGCAGTCATAAAACATATTCACAATGTATAGACAGTTGTTGGGTCGGGGCAATATTTGCATATTCGTAACAAAAGAAACGTGAATATAATTTTTAGTTCTACTAAATAATGTACAATTCTCCTTTACCAGAAAAAAATTCAACACCACAGTCACTTGGAAGACTAGCATTTTTCATTGAATTTATAATTGAACAATAGTCTAAACACGGAAAAGTAATACTCGCGTGTTTCACTATAATAATTGTGACAACAAAATATTCTCATCATATTTGGTTAAGATGGCATGCAAAAGATACAAACGTTCCTCCGATATATATATATTTTTATAAGCAATGTTGCAAAATGTACAAGCATGGACAAACATTTCGGTAGGCCTAATCTTACATGTAGGAACAGCATTGTTCCATCTAGGACATTTTAAACGAGATCAAGTCAAGTCTGCTGCTAATACGTGAAGTTTAAGTACGGTTTCTGAAGACACGTTTGGTAGGGCACTTGTCTACCTGTTGTATTGCCGATGTATACTGCTCCCAAGGAGAAGCGAGCAGAGCACAGACTGTTCCACCACCGCGCTTATATTGACTTCCCTGAATAAAAACAAAACAAAACAAAACAAAACAAATCAAAACAAAAGAAAAGGAAAACATTGATGAAAATACTCAATGATTTATGGTGATTATTTTTGTAAATACTGTAATTTCAGCACGGGCGGTTTGAATTGGGGTGAATTAAGCATTAACGTTTTACCTGTTTTGGGGCAAGGGGGCCCGGAACCTACGACCCCCCCCCCCCCCGCCCCCCGCCCCCCCCCCCCCCCCCCCCCCCGCCCCCCGCCCCCCCCCCCCGCCCCCCCTGCCCCGTGTATCCGCGCCTGACCAACCTCACCCCGGCAACATGTCATTTCCTTTCCCTCATTTACAACATATCCGAATGCATTCATTGCATGACTTTTGCTCTGAATCACAGGTACCATGCAGTTTTACCTACTCTTATTGTGTAATTGGTCTATAGCAGGGCTCCCACTTAGCCGAGTTGGAATCTTGAGTTGTGGCGAGCTGGCATGATCTTATGGCAAGCCGTTTTATTATTAATTGATATCAAGAAATCAATTCTTGATATCAAGAAATGATTTTACGTTGAAAAGAAATGGTAATTCTTGATATCAAGAATTCGATTTCGTCATATCAGAAATTCGATTTAGTGATATCAAGAATTGAATTTTTGATATCAAGAAATATGTTTTAATGATAAAACTGCTTGCCATAAGATCGCGCCAGCTCGCCACAAGTCGAGGCTCCAACTCGGCTAAGTGGGAGCCTTGCTTTATTAATTAGGTAATAATTGTTATAGGGGTATTACATTTTATTGATGATATTTTGAATTGTCCAGAATTTCCAGAATGTTAACGATGTACATATCTGTATATAATTTATCAAGAATTGTAATTATAAGACAATATTTTACCATTATATAAAATTATATTGCTAGGTAACTTTTTTTGTTTGAGATCTTGTATGTGCAATTCAGCTTATTGTTGCAGAACAAGTTATCTATTACCGGTATAGCTAATAAACCAATCTCTAAATTGAATTGAATCATTGCGTTTATTCAACCTCCCTATGTTCACCTACCATTCTGTTGATATCTCCAATGCAAACCCACTTCTTGTTCTTGCCAATGGCCCACTTGGAGTGATCCATAGTTTCCTTGTACTCTGGTACGTTTGGGAATCCCAGAAACTGCACATTCTCAACGTGGTAGCTGCCGTTGCAGAAGGATGGTAACTTAGGCGTACGCAGCCACGACTCCACATAAAGATCATCTCCAAGGGACGGCGCCACTAAGTACCAGTAGAGATCTGGAGGGGGGGGGGGGGGGGCGGTCATAAAGTAACAACTAAATTAAAGGGCACTTCTACGGTATGTGACACCCATAATATCAACTCACTCAGTCAATATCCCAATCAAGCTATATTAGTTCCTATATCTTTTGATAGAAATGTGAATGATTGAGCTATAGCTTTCTTGTGTTCGCATCCCGCTCAATTAAATCCCCACTCCCATCACCAGCAATCTCCGGTTTGTCTTTTCGTGATTGCACTTTGCTAGATGTCTCTTTGGTATAGCTGCTTTCCCTAGCTCCCACTCTCTCTCCCGATCTCTCTCTCTCTCTCTCTCTGCTCTCTTTCTCTTTCTCTCTCTCTCTCTGCTTTGCCTGTCTCTATGCGTCCGTATGCCCCTCTCGCTTGATTGGCGTATATGTAGTGGTCTACGGATATATTTCATAACTTAATATTGTTCTCGGCCCTAGCAAGTAACCTTTAATAATTCCCTTTCTGCGGAGAGAACAGTGAATATTGTTTATGTTAATAATGTCTTCGTCATTTACCTTGTTCGAAATCGGTAAATTTGGCAAAGCTGGTGAAGGATTGTCCAGCAAGAGAAGTCAGCAAAACCGTGCTGTTCCATGGAGGTTGTTTGATTGGTTCACTCTTCGACACTTCAACAAAATCAGAGAATTTCGACTGGAATGAGGGTGGAATGTTCCAATCGTATGCGCTGGCGTAGTTGTAGAGGAGCTGTTTTCCTATATGTGCAAATTAAGGAATAAAATTTGTTAAACGTGACTATATACTGGAGTATGAAGTAGATATGTTTAAAAGGGGTGGGGTAGGTGTGGGATCAGGCGCGTACGCAGGGGGGGGGCCTTGAATTTTGTTATGTGTACGTTTTTTTGGAAACCCCCCCCCCCCCTTTTGATTTTTTTTTTTAATAAAAAAAAATAAATATATATATTTAAAAAAAATCCTAATTGATGACCTAAAAAGATGACCTTACCCTCCCCCCCCCCCAACGAAACGGAATATCGATCAGCAAAATTTTCAACAAATCCTGGACCAAAAAAATAAATTAAAATGTGCTCTTACCCCCCCCCCCCCCCCCCCCTTCGAAAAAATTCTGCGTACGCGCAGTATAGTGATATTTTTATAGAATGGCTGCTTTAATACTTACCGACTTTCACGAACTCGTCCGTCTTCATGGAGATACATAGCATGGATTGACCGAAATGACGTGCATTACTAGGCCAAACGTAACTATTCTTTGCGAAATCGGGGAACTTGGGGACGCTATGAACAAGCCAAAACCCGGACTCGTTGTCAAATGCGATTGTCCCTGCAAAAAATAATAATGAATACAAAATAAGGGGCTTACACCATTGCCAATAAAGTTGAATGATATTTTTCTTACGTCTTTCATAAAATAATTGTATTCTTGATACATATATTATCTCGTAAGAACTTTATTAATTAATCTAAATAGTTATAGAGATTGATCAACAGAATTCATAAAAAAAAAAAAAGATTTATCAATGATTTATCAATCAGTGAACAGAGCAAAGAATAATTATTCCAGCTTTACCGTCAGCAACAGCGTATATTTGGACTATTCTTTTATCTTCATTTTGAACAGGTAAAAGAAACAAGTTTGTCTATAAAGAACTGACTTTACAATATATAAATATATTATATACTTTTTTTTCCTTCATCTTATTCATTTATCACATGCACTATACTGCATGTTATTTCAATATTAATTACTAATATCATTATATTTCTATATTTTAGGGTTTCATTATTTTGGAAGGAAATCGAGGTAGGGCGTCCTGAAATATTTAATTGGAAATAATTCATTTCATTAAAAAAGATTTATATTAAAATCGAATGCATTCTAGAAACATAATGAAAGCAGCATTATTCTTACAAAAGCACATCTGTATCTTACATTAATTCTGCACTATATGACATAAACAACATTCATTAAATAGATGAATTGTCTTTCTGTGAGATTTTTATACATATGAAATCATTCTTTATCCAATAAGGGAAATTTTGAAGAAAAACACAATATATTATATATCTATTATATACCTTTTGTATGTCCGTGGTCTTCATTCGTTCCGTTCGGAAATGCATCGTTATACATCATGTATAAAACGTTCTATACGAATAGATAAAAATGATGCAATGATAATTATAAACCTTTAGGTCAGTCAGGAATCCCATGACTTTTACAAGCCGATCGCCTGTCTGATTATCAAGATATTTATGATTGGAATTACAAATTTTGAAAACCGTTCGCCTGACGGTTTTCATAACACTACAGTCTATTGGGGAAAATGAGTATGGTAAAACCGGTCACTCAAAGATTTTTACTTTTTTGAGGCACTTCTTGATCATTTTGAAGCGCAATTTTTTTAGGGCTTCAATATTACACCATATCACGGACACTGATAACACGTAGGGCCGTGTATCTCAGATTAAACATTGTTAAACGATCCCTTTAAAGCTTATCTGTACTAGTTTATAGGAAGGATTAGACTACCCTGCAAGGTCACTGGACAGGTGGTTATCTCATCAACTCAGCTCTCAATTAACATAAGAAAAAGAGGATCACGGGGGACCAATGGTCACCGATTAGGTATTGTTTTCTATATAGAGGGAGTAAGTAGGACAGTGTGGCTTTAAGTAGTTTGAAAATTTATTTTGTAAGGCCGCATTGCGACCGGCAAGATCTTATTATTGGTTCTAGGACAATTACTCCCTGGGCAATCATCCCCGGCCAATTACCAGCGGGACAATAACCCCCTAATACCCCCCCCCCCGGAAAATATCCCCCGCCCCCGAACAACCACCCCTGAGGACAATTACCCCCGGAAAATGACCCCCCTAAACAATCCACCCCCCCCCCCGTTGACAATTCCCCTTTCCCCTGGACAATTGTCCTCCGAAAAAAAATCTCCTTTTGTTAAAACCAACTCATTTTTAGGGTGGAGATTCCCCTACAATAAACAGGGGAAGGGGAGAGGGCATTTCGAGGGAGGGGTAATATTATTGTCCTCGGGGTGTTTGTCCTGGGTTGTCCTGGGGGTAATTGTCCTATAGGGGTAATTTTTAGGGGTAAGGTTATTTGTCTTCGGGGGTTAATTGTCCACGGGGGGTTAATGTCCACGGGGGTAATTGTCCACGGGGGTAATTTTCTGGGGGGGGGGGGTAATTGTCCTTGGGGGTCGTTTTCCGGGGGGGGGGGGAATTTTCTTGGGAGTGATTTTCCAGGGGGTAATTGTCCTGATACAGTTATTATTAGTCCCATCTACTTGTGAAGGAAATTGGGTCGTATTGACCCAACTCGTATTTTTTGGAGCTATACGAATTTTCGAGAAGCCCAAAATGTCTGGAGGAATGTGTGTGCAGCGCTTTTGTAACTAGGCAAGGAAAAAGTGCTATATCAAATACATCTTTGTAGGGGATCGGATTGGGTTGGATAACATAACCAATTCTGCCGATCCTGGTGAGATTTTAAGCACTATCTCATAACGAAAGAATGGATATCTTTAAAGCGCTAAGAGACATTGTATTAAGCGCTATATAAAAGCGGAATATTATTATTATAAAAGGCCTTTTTTAATGCTTAATGACAGATATATACTACAAATGAGAACGAGCGTAGCGAAGTACTTTGAGGGAAATTCGGGACAAATTTACTCTCGGTCGCTTTAAACGTTTAACAATGTTAAATCTGCGATGCATGGCCCTACGTGTTATCAGTGTCTGTGATATGGTGTAATACTGAAACCCTAAAAACATTGCGTTTCAAAATAATCATGAAGTGCGTCAAAAAGGTAAAAATCTTTGAGTGATCGGTTTTACCATACTCATTTTCCACAATAGACTGTAGTGTTATAAAAACCGTTCAAGGGAAAACAAATTTTGAAATTTCGATTTCCAATCATAAATATATTGATAATCATACATGAGATCGACTTGTAAAAGTCGTGGGGTTCCTGACCGACCTAAAAGTTTATAATTATCATTGCAGCATGAGCTAAATCCAGGATTTTGTTTCAGAACCTGAGACAAAGATACCCAATCCCTTTAAATTAGAGGCACATGTTAGGGAGGCTATGCGAAATGTATTGTTTCGGAGGAGATGAGGGTAATAAAAGCATCTTATTATAGCACTTATATTTATGAATCTTTTTTTAACCTGAATGACATTTTGGTGATTTAAAGATCCAGTTGCCTAGAGTTTGAAAAATCCTTCATGGTCTTATTAAACCTTTATCACAAAGGGTAATTGATTACCTTGACATTCGCTGAAGTTTAATGGCATGGAGTTGAAAAGATTATAGGTTGTAAGAGGCATATTTCAACAGGGATGATATAGGCGCCGATTAATTCAAGCCCGAGTCGACTTTGATTAACATTATATAGATCAAACTTAGTTTTGTACTTACCAATCTACATTGTTTCCATTAGGATCTTTGCAAGACAGCTCACATGACACGAGACACAAGGATGTCAGGGAAAAGAACAGAATACCTATCATATTTGTTATCACCGCCATTATGATTGCAGAAAATGTGTGTTCCAGCTTCCTGGCTTTATGTTGCAAATGTATACCGCAAACAAGAGTACATGCACATTCAATCAATTTCATCTGTATCATATGACCTTCAAAAGAGCAGCTGATCGAAAGCAAACTTCCTGAACTTCCTGATTGTAATATACCATTAATCAAGAGGAGATCCAAAAGTTAAGAAAAGGATTGGTTGGTAATTTGGGATATCTATCCTGTTCCCGTTCTGTTGTCATGTTTGTCTAGTGGTATATCATTTGAACAGGGTGACTAGGGCAATTATGAAGACGGAGGGACAGATAATATGTTGCTACGAGGGCTATATCCCACCCCCCCCCCCACCCCAAATAAAAACAAAAACCAGTTGTTCACGGCATTTTAATTTTAATTTTGTTCCACTAGACCTCCTTAGTCCTTACCCCTTACCACCACCACCCCACCCCAAACAAACAAAAAGACAGTTAATGTTTGGTCCATATTTGGATCGTATTACCTCTTTGTACGCGATTTGAGGCGAAAACCTTCAACGTTCGAAAGTGTTCAAGCCTCCTATTCCCCAAACAAAACAAAATGTTAAAGTGCCTCCTCCCCACCCCTATCCGGGCAGTAACCAGGCAACTCCAATTGCTTTTCGGTGTTAGGAAAGTTTCAGGAAATCAAGATTGTGGTTAAGTGAAGAGGACACTTTTTTTTTTTTTTTTGGTCTTGAAATTTGAAAATTTGACATTTTGTCCAGTTGGGGGGGGGGGGTAAGGTCACCTTTATAAGGTCAGCCATTGGCAATTTTTTTTTTTTTTTTTTTTTTTTTTTTTTTTTAAATTTATTTAAAAAAAAAAAATCAAAATCAAAAGGTTTTTTTTCTTCTTCCAAAATAACATTCATAAAAAAAACTCGAGGGGGGGGGGGTTTAACCCCAAACCCCTCCCCCCCTGCGTACGCGCCTGGTAATAGATCCAGTATTGATGAAAGTTGCAGTAAAACGTAAATAAATATAAATTGAAATTGAAAAGCATATAGACTCCGACTAGACTGTATACATCAGTGCATCGACCTTACCTCGCTGTATAATTATTGCTGATAGCTGGCGCCCTATTATCAGTCTTTTTCCGTGCGGCACGCTCTCAAGTAAGACATGGAAATGAATGATTGAAATGTTTCACTTAAATACGTAAAAATAAGAGGGAATATGATTAAAAATACAACAAATTGATGAATTTAATATTACAGTGTATCTTTGGTACAATGTATGTTGGGGATTTGTGATCGGGGTATACTGTAGGAGTATATTTTATCGCCCATGAAACGTTCCGTTCGCGGAGTTCTGTGCACAGCACGGTGGTCGCATTGTAATGTCTACGGAACGTGTACAGTGTAGTGGATGGTCCGTTGACATGTGGAAGTGAATGGGAACTGTGTGTACTGTGCCCGGTGGGGTCACTCAATGTGACTTCCGGACCGCATGACCATTACCAAAATCGCGGAAAAAGGGGTAAATTTCAAGCAATGTCCGCGGACAAAATATTCCTCGAAATATAGAAAATAGGGGTGCACAGGTGTCCTCGAAATTGATAAATAGGGGTCAGGAAAAGGGAAAAGAGAAAACCGGGAAGAAAAATTCTCGGAGCCGAGTCTTGTCCTTGAAATATGGTAAAATAGGGATAAAGTTGCGAAAGTGTCCTTACCATCTTATAAATAGGGGTATTCCAAAGTACGATTTTGTCCTTGTTTTGACGTAAAAAAGGGGGTTAAATATCACAAAATGTCCTTGAAATTGACCGCAATAGGGGGGTATTTGCATTTGTGGTAACGGTCATATGCGTCACCCTCTGCGGAGGAGTGACCCCACCGGGCTCTTTCTCTCTCCCCCACTCTCACTCTCTC